>JADNYV010000301.1:0-41757 GCA_015501055.1 Mucidula mucida
ACTCACTGTGTCTACACTTTGAGTCCAAGGTAGGCTGCGGTGCGTAGTCCAGGACGAGGTCCCCCTAACTTGCATACCGGGTTCTCTCATGTACCCTCCCGCTATTCTTAAGCATGCTACGTGTGAAGCCGTGTGCCCTTGCTTCATCTGAGTTCAGCAAATATTCTATGTGTGCGCGTCGGTCCACAGTGGACATTGTGCTCCGCGCACATTGCCCTTGGGTGCTGGACATCAGCATGACCAACTTCCGAAACCACTTTGCATTCTCTTCCCAAATTTCAACCCAAGTACTTCTATGGTGATATGTACCCGAGGAGGTCGCGGTCGGTAATGACTTAATCTTGCTCGGAAAACCTCCTAAGTTCCTGAACCGCCACAGCTCGTGAGATACTTTCCACGCGTCTGCTATGGTTATCTCACAATCTCTCAGCGCGCTCACAGGCGGTCTTTCATTGATCCTGTAGATTTCCGAGAGACCCATTGGCTGCAATATGACACGTACAAGAAATATCTACTCGCTCGCTACGTATTGTTGCTCCACAACAAAACACTACTGTCCGACTCTCGACGCGTTCTTCACGTGTTTAATTACTTTCGGGTTAGTCTAGAGCTAAACTTGGCGCTTCCTCACGCTCGTTATCCTTTCACCATCAATGGCGACAAAATCGCGCCTTGTGCAGATCATCCGATGACCTCCTATTGCAGGGCCGCTCAATGAAGTGATCCTAGACCCGCAGTGAACCCATGTCGCGACCGAAGCACGTCATCTTTGTATCAGATTATGTCAATATCGATATAAAACGCCTGTGAGCTTATTTCCCTTCTTATCTTCTGCATCCACTATGGCTGATATCGCAAAGAAAGACTACACTCTCCGCCTCGGTAGCATCGCCCCCGATTTTGAGGCAGAGACCACCCACGGAACTATCAAGTTCCACGAATGGCTTGGGGATTCTTGGGTAAGTCTTTTCCGTCTGTGATTTCATCTCACGCTGATTTTGTTACTCTAGGGTGTTCTCTTCTCTCATCCGGATGACTTCACGCCCGTTTGCACCACCGAACTTGGAGAGGTTGCGCGTCGCGCTCCCGATTTCGCCAAGCGCAACGTCAAAGTCATCGGTTTGTCTGCCAATAACCTTGATTCGCACAAGGCTTGGATCAAGGACATCGAAGAGTTCGGTGGCAAGACATCTGGTCCGACAAGCGTACAGTTTCCTATTGTACGTGTCCAATCCACTGTACGGGTTCCAGTCACTTACTCTATGTCAGATTGCGGATGCCGACCGCAAAGTTTCGTATCTCTATGACATGTTGGACTACCAGGATGTGACCAACCGCGACAACAAGGGCCTTCCTTTCACCGTACGTGTCTTCTAATTCCAAGTTATTATAGCGCTCACGGTTGTTTAGATTCGTACCGTCTTCATCATCGACCCGAAGAAGGTTATCCGATTGACCATCTCGTACCCCGCTGTCGCAGGACGAAACTTTGACGAAATCATCCGTGTAATCGACTCCATCCAGCTCGGTGACAAGCATCGCATTGCCACCCCCGTTAACTGGAAGCAAGGCGAGGATGTCATCATCCATGCTAGCGTCAAGCCCGAGGAGGCGAAGACTCTCTTCCCCGACCACAAGGTTCACTACGTATGCCATTTCTATTTCTGCGTGCTTAGCGCTGTCTGACAAGGCTTTTCCTTAGCCATACCTCCGCACGACGCCGCTCAAAGTCGAATAAGCTCTCTGTATACCAAGTCAACTAACGTATTAATGTTATGTATGTATCATTACTCGTGGAATCATTTTCTCTCCATCCAATTGTACGCGTCAGGCGAGATGTGCAAGCCCGGCACGACAAGTGGAAACGGCGGAATAGATATCGGCTCTGCCTTCCGTGACAATGCCCTAAATTTTTCGTCATTGAAACGAGCTTTGACCGGTCAATTGAGACTACTTTTTCGAGCAGTTAAGTTCGAGCAGTCAAAGTTGCCACCCCCCTTCCCCTCCAGAGCTCATAGGGTATGCGAAGACGCTCCGCAAACATATTACACATATATTAAAGAAGCCACACCATTTCGTTGTCCTCTGTTTGTTATCATCGTCCCTTAAAACGCTGTTTTCTCTCTACATCCTTCCTTTCACTGCTCGAAATGGCCCGTGGCTCCTCTCTCCACCGCTGCCTGCAACTGTGCTGTCCACGACACGCGTCTTTCACGCGCAGTACAAAGCTGCCTGGGTTGACTTTTACCTACCTCGACAGTTGATGTTTCGCCGACCCGACATGTCTTACTAGAGGACCAACGTCATTCACGGCCCGAACGCCCCCCGTCCACTGGTGGACGCGTTGGTTTACTGACGGCACATCTACCACATTTTCCCCGCACCACTTTCACTCACATCAATCGGTTTATCTCTCTTTGTTTGGTCGTCCCGCGGTTGAGTCTCGCTCATCACGTGTATGAAACGCGGTCGCAATGCCGATTCTCCTCCTCGTTGTATGACTCGCTCATTTCTCAACCGCCATATTAGGTATGCTGCTTCGCTTATCGACATTCGTTATAGGCGGCATATCACTTCTCCGGCTCTGTCCAGTTGAGAGGGTGGAGGTCAGTAAGTTTCGAAGGCTTGTCCCAGGTATGATAGGATTCTTCTTGGACTAGAACTCGCTGAATGTTTTCCAGATTCTTTTTGTCCCGGGGTCTACATATTGCTATTTGTTAAAGTAGGGCACAGTACTTACTGTAATTCTAAGTTGAATGTGTCTTCGCACCTCTAAGCACTTGAACTTCTCGACACAATAAAAAAGTCCTGCCGGAACGGAGCGAAGCGAAGACAACACTCCTAGTGCCAGTTAATCGGGGCGTAGCGAAGCCAAGCCAAGTGTTGTATATGTTCAGGATCGACATGTCTCCTGTGGCTGTGGCTGATTGATTTGTTGCTTGTCCCAGGCTTGTCCTTGCTCCCCCATCATCACTCCCGTGAAATGGGTACTTTTTCGCGTCGCATGAACAGCGGAGAGTTCGTCAACGGCCTCGTCCGAAGAGCTGCGGCTTCACAGGTTACAATACTCGCTGATCCAGTATTCCACCAGTATTCACCGAGTCTTGTAGGGAGGCGTCTTCAGCGGCGACAACCCAACGGAGTACAACACATCGGATCCTATCCGCCTATGGGTTATTCAAGTTGGTACGTAGGCTTTTGTATGACAAACGCGTCGTGTTTCTTACTAGAGTCCTTGGCCGTAGTTATCATCATTGCTATGACCCAGTTTCTTGCCCTCATTTTTGGCAGAATTCGCCAGCCGCGCGTTATAGCAGAAGTAATCGGTGGTGTCCTTCTAGGCCCAACTGTTATGGGTCGCATCCCCAACTTCAAAGAATCTATCTTCCCAGGTATGCCATAACATACATCGAACGGCGCCGTATTCATGTCGTAGATGCTGCTATGCCGCTGCTAAACCTCACTGCGACCATCGGGCTCGTCTTGTTCCTTTTTCTTGTCGGCCTCGAAATCGACACACGTCTTATGAAAAGGAACATCAAGGCGGCGACTGCGGTTTCGGTCGCAGGACTGCTTGTCCCTCTTGGCCTGGGAGCCGCCTTGGGAGTGGGTGTATACCGCGAATTCATCAACCCTGCCGTCAACTTTGGCTATTTTGTCCTCTTCGTAGCTGTTGCAGTCGGGATCACGGCGTTCCCGGTCCTGTGCCGCATCTTGACCGAGCTTAAACTCTTGGATACCACCGTCGGTGTCGTGGTTCTGTCTGCGGTCGTTGGGAACGATGTCGTAGGCTGGGTATTGCTTGCGCTGACTGTTGCCCTCGTAAATGCATCGACAGGTCTTGTGGCGTTATATGTCCTTCTCACTAGCGTGGGATATGTGATATTCCTGTTATTCCCTGTCAAGTGGGGGTATCTTTGGCTCTGCCGCCGTACGGGCAGTCTGGAACAGGGATCGCCTACCGCTCTGATGATGACCGTCACTTTGCTGATTGTCTTCATTTCGGCGTTCTTTACGGATATAATCGGAGTCCATGCCATCTTTGGTACGCCATTCTTTGAGATTTCTCTATCCGCTGTCTGAGTTCGCTGCGATAGGCGGTTTCTTGGCGGGTCTTGTCATTCCTCACGAGAACGGATTCGCCATCTCTTTAGTGGAAAAGATTGAAGACCTTGTGTCCATCCTCTTTCTGCCATTGGTATGTCTCAGGCTGTCTACTAGTCTTCATGACGGTCTCATATCTGCATAGTACTTTACCCTCTCAGGACTGAGGACTAATCTTGGCTTGCTTGATAATGGTATCACCTGGGGGTACACCATCCTCATCTGTGTTGTTGCTTTCTCCGCCAAGTTCTTCGCGTGTGGGGCGGCGGCCTTTGGGACAGGTTTCAACTGGCGTGAGTCTGGCGCCATTGGGTCTCTCATGAGTTGCAAAGGGTACGAGACTTTCTCGACCATTGATGAGTTACCGATACATTTACAGTTTGGTGGAGCTGATCGTGTTGAACGTTGGTCTTCAAGCGGGCATCTTAGACACGCGCGTCTTCTCGATGTTCGTTGTGCACGCCATCATCTTAACGTTCATAACGACCCCTCTCACGCTCATGTTTTACCCATCAAAGTACCGTGTACACACTGGTGGTGCTATCGTGAAAGGCGCATCGCCTCGCACAGATACCGAGGCCCGGGGCACTCGCCCTTTGTCCCCCGAAAATGCATTCAAGACTCGGTTTGCCGTAGTGCTAAACAAAACAGAGCAGCTTCCTGCAGCGATGACGCTGGCTTCGCTGTTGCATCCTTTCGCTTCAGGATCCGTTGTCTCTAACATCACCGTCGATGCACTTCGTCTCATCGAGCTCACCACTAGGACCTCTGCGGTCCTCAAATCAACGGAGTCTTCTTCACTGTTACAGAGCGACTCTGTCCTCTCCGTTTTCCGGACATTCGGACAGCTGAACAAGCTGCTCATTTCAGCTGCGCTTTCAATCGTCCCGCACGACGAGTTCGCGACTGCGATTTCGACGCATGTGTCCGAGTCGGAGACAGAGATGGTCATCCTGCCATGGTCGCGAGGATCCAATACGGACGAAGTCGCAGGCGGCGCGCGCAACCCCTTTGACGGCATATTTCACAAATATTCGTCAAGCTCGGTTGTATACTCAGAGTTCATCCGCCGCGTATTCATGGGCTGTCCAAGCGACGTGGAGTTATTCATTGACTGCGGCCCCAATCTCAACGCTGCCACGCAGCAGTCCTTTTTGCCGTTCTTTGGAGGTCCCGATGACCGGCTGGCGCTTTCCTTCCTCGTGCAACTTTGCGTTAATCCTGATGTAAAGGCGATTGTGGTACGTGTGGTGAAGACCGACAATGCGTTGACACATACGAGTACCGCTGATGAGGAGGATAAGAAGGCGGAGGATGTCCTCCCAAGTTTACACTACGTGGGTATCCTCCATTTGTTTCTCTGGTGATACATATCCCAACTACATGATTGTCTTAGACCATGGCTGCTGCCGACACGGTGTACGATATCCAGAACACAGTAACGCGGCTTGCCTCCGACACGGCTGATAACATCGCTTGGAACCGATACAGCCAACAATCGGCTGGCGATACCGCCATCTCATCCGCACTTTCACGTATGACCTTCGACACGGAGGAGGCCTTTGACCCCCTACACCGTGTTTTAGACTTGGTGAAAGAGGAGGTAACGCAGTCCGGTCGGAATATCATTGTAGTGACAGGGCGTTCAAGGAGAATGTCCCCTCTCAATCACACCGCGGAATTAGCGAGTATAGTGGCAGAGAAAATTTGCACGATGGGGTCGAGTGTTTCGAAGACTCTGGGCGATGTCGGGGCTGCATTAGTTGCAGATGGGACCGCGGCGAGCTTGTTGGTTGTACAGGCTGCTACCCGGATGAACTGAAATACGAACATTATGATTCGAACGCGGTGATAGATGTTAATTTCTATGACTAGGCAGACTTACCGTATGAACCGTAACAATTTCACGTGTAGGTATTCACTGCGGACGCAGAGCTCAGTAAATGAATGAGTAAACGATTAAGGAAGCACTTGTAAAACCGAAATCAAGGAAACATAGTTTCGTTGCTAGTTCCGTAATCATTTCATTTCTTCAAAGTGATATCGGTTGTCCCATGAAACATTGCGCGTCCCATTCATTCATTGTCGTTTAAGAATGTCCTCTTCGCCGAAGTTTCGGGTCAGCATATTGCTATTACACAGCCCTGTTGGCGTAGTGGTAGCGCGTCGCACTTGTACACTCATTGTCATGCGAAGGTCATTCGTTCAATCCGGGTACAGGGCATCTGAATCAACTGTTGGCCAATTTTTGCAATTCACACACAGTGACAGATAGACTTTTATCTTTTTGCGTAACAACAAGACGGAGAAGACATAAACCACATTAAACAAGACAGTAGCAGTAGTAGTACATTCATGATTTTTTGGAGTACGGATCGCAAAGCGTCGGCGGCATCCATTACGGTTGTGATGCTTCTGACTTCTCTCTCATTACGTGTCCCCGGTCAGCGGGTGCAGCAAGATTCATCAACCCTATGACAAGGACAATGGTAAGCAGACTCCAACCAATCCAAGAGAATGCCAAAAGTGTTGTCAAGATATCACACTCCTTTCCGCTGAATGGGCAGTAGTTCTTCCCTGGGAGAATTCGGTTCTACATTAGAGCCATGCAGGTCAATAGCCGAGCAACAATCCACAGCATTGAGACCGACTGTAGTGTCCACCGCGCCAACGAGCCACATTACCCATAGAACGAACGCCCCCGCCATTTCCAGACGGATGATGCGAGTAGAAAGGAGTAAGACGAACCTATGAACGACTATGAGTCCACAACGAGAGAGCGCCCGACGAATACATACACAATCGGCACCCAGAGAATAGTGAGAATAGAAGAAACGAGGAGTTCGACGATGATAGGTTCTGGACCAGGAGAACCGTGGTCAATTCCAGAACAGCCATGTTCAAAGAAACCCACCATAAGATCTGCCAGTATGCTCTGTGATATGTACTCGGTACGCAGTCAGTCCGAGTAGAACGCATGCGACTGCCCACTGCGACGCGATGTGAGTATAGGAAAGTATAGCTGCGATGAAGGTTTCTTACAAGAAGGCCGTACACTGCGTAGGTGGGGAAGCGACCAATAGCCATGATAGAAAGACAGAGAAAGAGGGCAAAAATAGACAGGTTGTAGTCGTCAACCGCGTCTCACAAGTCCCTGGTCAGGTTTATATAGGCGACGACCATAGGGTACTAATAATACAACAGAATCTCACCTCCTCCTTGCGGCACCGACGAATGTAACCTTCTGGCGCAACAGAAGCCCTTGGCTCGAAAGTTGAGTCAGAAGCAAAGCCATGGGACCACTTTACACCGCTGCATCACTCGAAACGATGGCCAGATGACCGATGGAGATGAAAGAGATGACGAACACATCGTCAAAAAGAAGTTCATTGGTGAAGAGGCCGCCGTATTTGTGTTGAATGCGAGCCAGCCGAAGTCACCACGGTTTGATCATGATTGACCATGACGGTCGGCAACAAGAGGCTGGTGCACTTACTTTCCGACTATCGCCGAATGCCTCACCTTCTCAATCTCCCAGCGGCACCATGTATGCCACGGAGCCTAGACCGTAAATCGCAATATATCGCCTTTCCACGGCTACTGGCAGTGAAGGCGTCTGACCTATGAAATCTCGTGTTAGTTCTCCATCCTCCAAAGAACATTTTACGACTTGCTCTTGAAGCAACACTCCGTCGATCCCGGAAACTTGCCTAGACTTTGATTGCTGGAGCAGTCCAGGACGGACGCGAAGCTGATGAGAGCGTCATGGAATCCCGTATCATGACCGTTGTACTCTATTGAATCATGGAAGAAACAGAGAAAGAGTAACGTGATTTGAGTCATTTGAGAGCTCCCACCTTCGTTACGAAAGTTATACTGGCAGGGTACGCAGTAGATACACGTCGTGGCGAAGAGTTGATCATATGTTCAAGCATTCGGGGACATGGGTGTCCATCGCGGATTCACACGGAGGAGGAGCGACGGAATCGGGCGACCAGATGCCATGATGTTAGTCCTGGGAAGTAAACTCATTTGGCATCGTGAGCGTTTTGAATGGAAATGGAAGAGTGCACGGGGTTAGCCGACATCTGGATTTAGGGAGTTCCCGAATACTAACATGAAGATGCTATTCATTTCGGGAGAACAAGCTGCTTGCTGTCACAAGTTCAGACAAAGATTTAAACAAATGAGACGATTGAGAACGTTGATACAAAATACAACATGGTGACATATTAAAACTATCTTCAAAGCATGAGTTGTGATTGAAGAGGGCATCAAGTATCGTTTAAAAGAATAACGGCCATGACCGAGTCGATTCATTCATGAGGGAAGCAGGATCCTAGACCTCGGCCTGAGCCGCTGCCTCTACTGCCTTCTCGCGGATGGCAGGCTTCTCTTTGGGCGTCTTGCTAGTCGCAAGATGCATCAAACCCATGACAATGACGATAGAGAGCAAGCTTCCTCCCATCCACGAGAAGGCCAGGATCGTGGTCAGGATGTGGCATTCCTTTCCGCCAGCAACGCAGTAGTTCTTCCCAGGAAGGATTTTGTTCTAGGAAGGGTAAACTCAATATACGCAAACCCTGCTCGCGCATCAAGGAATGCTTACCGTTGTATATACGGCACCAACGAGCCACAGTACCCACAGAACGCAGGCACCGGCAATTTCAATGGGTACGATACGCTTCGAGCGAGTGTGGGTCGCTTCGGGATCCCCCATTAGCATGAGAGACCTGAACGAAATGGATAAGCGATGGTCAACGATAAGAAAGAACGGTACGTACGCAATCGGAATCCAGAAAATAGCCAGAGACGAGGAAACAATCAACTCGACCATGATCGGTTCTACACAATATATCAGTTACCGGCGGTTAAGGCCTTGCGATAGCGACTTGCCATAAGATCCAGACTCATTGGGATGCTCTGGCAATCGCTTATAAGTCCACAGTGGGTGTCATCATCGGCAAAGTATACTGACCTGTCAGAGCAGTGGTGAGTACAAGAAAGTGAGCACGTTTATCAAGACGTCTTGCGCACCAATTGATCCCTGGTGTTCGGTGAGATGAACACGATATGAAGTCAGGCCAAGTTCAACGCAAGAGATTATCCACTACAACTTCCATCAAATACATTTCCGGTGTTCAATTCGTAGGACTTACGAAGAGACCGTAGACAGCATAGATAGGAAGCCGTCCGAACGACATGGTGGTGGGCGAAGCAAGCTAGAGGTTACGAGGATGTGAAAACTCGAGTATGAGAGAGTAGGCGTGCCTTCATCCTTTAAAAACTGACAAGCGGAACATAGAGAAACCGTGAAGACCCGTTCTCGACTGTATGCGTCATAGACTTGTTAAGCAACGCCGAATCGTTTAGTCCAGGGTACCTTTGGCCCGAATGACCCATAGAGGACAGCTGACTCATTATATTACTAGCGATTGTGTGGCTTTGCTGAGTACAGCGGCAAGTCTAGGTAAGTCAGCAGGACTTCAAGCAGACTTCCTGTTCTCGACAAGTCCAATCGCTGTCAGTTGCACGGCCTGGATGCACGCTGAGTCAGAGATGAAATCACATCGGGGATGGACGCCAGAAACGAGAGAAAAATCAGCCACAAAAAAGCGGAACGGCAGTGCGTGCGGCCCGGTGCCACACACGTGGGGTGTACTTTTTGGGGATATCAGATCTTCAGCTTCAACCGCCACTACGATACGCCCACTTCTTTCCCGCTTGCTCTACGATGTCTAAAAGGGATAGAATACATCAAGTTATGGTAATAATTTAGTTTTTGAAAATGCCGGCTACAAGTTAATTGATTGATACAGGCTGCGGCTCTTGGTGATGCTTCTGTTCTCGCTGTGCGCGAGCTTGAGCAAATGGTGTCGATAAAGGAGGCCCACATTACGAAACACGCACTCCCCGTCATTCTACGCCACCTAAACCGACACAATATGATCCCATTCGAAACCAGCGACTGGTCTTCGTCTCCGAAGATTCTTAACGCCCTATCATGCTTCGGAATGATAACCTCCGCATTCCGTCAATGCTCGGCGGCTTCTGTTCCGCCGATGGAACGTGTCTACGAAGAGCTGACGGATCCACTGTGGCCATTAATTGTGAACTGGTCGCTGTATTTCATACGCCGTACGCGCATCCTCGAAAACGACGAGAATGCTCTCCGTGATATCGAAGTAATTATGTCGCTGGAGCGTGTTATACACGCGTTGACCACCTGGAAGGACGTCGCTAAACGTTATCTGATGCCCAATGCGGATAACGACGAGTTCCTGCAGATCCTCGCTAGCCTGTGGATTGTATGTATGGGCTCTTCTCGGGCACTTTCAGGCGACTTGACTCATGTCTTGTCAATGGTCATTTCCGGGGAAGCCTCCCCAGGACGTGTCGGTCCTATAACTGAGGCGTTCCAATCAGAACCGCCCTGCGTGGTTTCTAGGGCTGTTTTGTGGTCGGTCATCTCGCTAGCGGCGGAGGATGTGCTTGACCTAACTCAGGCCATGTCCGTTCTATCCTTACTATCTATCTGCCCGAACAATCAGGATGTGTTTCCCCAGCTAGTCGAGAACGGAGTAGTGTCCTGGCTCACACAGTTGGCTCGTCGAATGACATCTCGGCGTACACCGCCCAGGAACCCGAGTCTACTCATTAAATGCGTCCTTCGACTATTCTCGACCATCCACAACCTGATGATCTTCGGCTATAAAGCAATCTTTCGTGCTGTTCAGGCGCATGTATTGGAAGCAGCGCTCAGAGCAGAAGCATGTTTCACCCGACTCGGCGCTATCGAAGGAGACGATGCGGATTCACTGATGCAGCTGTGTCAAGAGATCATCGATGGTGTCATCCACTACCTCATTTATCGTTCTGTGGTAACGGCGGCGCGCAAGGACATTGCACGCATCGAAAAGAACAGAATTTTGGCTCGCATCGACCCCAATCGCCGGTTCCTTCAGAAATGGCAGATCTTCACAGACAGCGTCGCGTCACAACATAAACAAAATAGTGTTTTCAAGAGCGTGATGCTCTCCACGTGTGGTAATCTTCGTGTACGTGAACGCGTAACGTTTCCCCTTTCAGATACTGACGACCTCCAGTGCGCCCGCTGTCTCGGAGAGTTCGGACACAGTGCTCACTTGATGAGGAAACGATGCTCGGGCTGTCTTCGAACGGCATACTGTTCGGTGACATGTCAGCGAATTCATTGGAAGGATGGCCACCAGCAGGACTGCAGCGCAGCGCCATGTTAGTGACATACACAGTAATCCTGATGCCAGACGTTAACACTAACGTTCTTCGATTAGATGTCTATAATATACTGGATGTCGCGATACCACAATTAGACGAGCAGATCATCATGTTTCAGGCTAGCCACGATGCTGACCTCTATGCGGACGAGATTGCTTCTGCGAAGCTTCATACAACGGTGCCTTCGACTTCAGCGACGGAGCTTCCTGTTATCCAACTAGACTACCGCAATTCTTCTGACCACGGTCGCGTCCAGATCAATTCGGCGTACCTTCAGGATTGCCGCAACTTCTGGTCGGTCACAGAAGAGGTAACTTGGTACAACTATTTGCACCAAGCGCGCAAAATGGTAAACGAGGGGTCGGATCTCGTCCTCGTTGTCACTCCGTATGCGCCTCTGATGCCTGCTACTCGTTTGACAAGCATTCAGCGGCTAAGCTCCAGGCAACACAATTCCTCCTGTATCGGACGTGTTAATGAGTAGCCTGTCGGAGGAGAGTATATCTGGTAAATGTGTATCAATGTGCGATTTGAACATGTTCCCATCATGCATCGTGGAGGAGTGTCCGTGCCACCGTCAACTCATGATGTCGCCACCCCAGGATAGTGTCTGACTCATGACACTCGCGAACGATATTTTCTCCCGAGAACGAACAAGTAGCGAGCGGAAGAAGCAATTTCCGATAAACAATCATGCGAACAACAGGCAGATGTTCTGCTCAGGAAGCGCCTGTGGAACCCTGCTGATTGACGAGTTCGATCACCGGACCGGATACGAGTTGCCGTTTTGCATGTTGAATTTCAACCATGATGTCGATTACTCCAGATACGACTTTTATGGACGTACACCGGCATCAGGAGTATATAAAGGGAAGGAACTGGCTACAATCCCAGTTCACTACCTCCCATCACTTCTCCCATCATGCGTTTGATCACCCCAGAATTCGAACAGGTCTCTGACGCTGTGGATACTGGTGCTCTCCACTCTCTCGCTGTCCCGAAGAGCGCCACCTAACGACACGTATCAGTAAACATTCTCAAAGGCAAAATTGCAAAGGACGCCGCGTGGAACAGTCAGTCCGAGTTTGACGAATCAAAGGACAAAACGCAGTTCCGCAAGTATGAGGAGGCTTGCGAACGCGTCAAGAAGTTTTATCTCGAGCAACACGGTGGGTGCTTCGAGCTCCACAAAGCTGGCATATGTCCTGATCCGCTTTGACAGAGAAACAAACTATGGACTTCAACATCAGAGCGCGTGTCGAATTCCGCAAACACGTCAGGGCTAGAATGGGTATTTTATGACGCACTCAATTGGTTGCACACGAGTAACACGACAATTTTCTCAGGAATATGGGAAGCAATGGAGAAGCTGAACACGCTGGTCGACGACTCGGATCCTGACGTATGGGCGCCCGTTTCCTACTCAAATCATGCTTATCGATCGATAGACTGATGTGTCCCAAATTGAGCACCTCCTTCAGACCGCAGAAGCCATCCGCCGCGATGGAAAGCCCGAGTGGATGCAAGTCGTGGGGCTCGTCCACGACCTTGGCAAACTGCTGTACATCTTCGGATCCGAGTGAGTTTCAAGCTGAATGGGTGGCAGAAGCTAACCTGATTGCTCACAACCAGGGGACAGTGGGACGTCGTTGGTGTGAGTCTTCCCCCACGTTGTTGTTTCCGTCCTATCTAACTCCTTTCGGCGCCCTAGGACACGTTTGTTGTCGGATGCCAGTTCTCGGACAAGATCATATACCCTGGTTCATTTGCCAACAATCCGGACTCTTCTGACGCGATCTACTCGACAGAGTATGGCGTCTACAAACCCCATTGCGGCCTAGAAAATGTCATGTTATCTTGGGGACACGACGAGTATCTATACCACGTCCTAAAAGACCAATCATCCCTTCCAGACGAAGCCTTGGCGATGATTAGGTATCACAGCTTCTATCCGTGCGTCGTTGTCTTTGAATGAGCATGCCGGCTGCTGATAACACGATAGATGGCATAGGGAAGGTGCCTATGCGCATCTGACCAATGCGTCAGACGAAAAGGCACTTACTGCGGTTCGCGCCTTCAATCCTTACGACTTGTACAGCAAGAGTGACGAGCCGGTCGATCCCGCCAAGTTGAAGCCATACTATCAGTCGTTGATTGAAATATTCTTCCCGGAGGTTATTGAGTGGTAGAGCGTAGTAGCGACAAAAGACATTGGCTTGAACTGTACTATATATCTATTGGGAAAATGTAGGGCACTCTTTAGTAAAACACACGTCGAGGTTTAGAGGATCAAACAATTGGCGCCGGTCTTTCGTCGCGGAATGTCACCAAGCCCTTTGGTGGCAAAGGAAGGAAATACTTGTCATATGTCAAGGGAAGGCAGCGAACTAACAACCAATGCTCGATCATCTCCTTCAATTTCTCGGCGTCCTTCAGCGCATCATACACGACGTGGAGCGTTAACTTTTCCAAACGGGCTAGGTTTTCTGCGCATAGAACACAATCCAGAGAGTCCCATAGAACTGGCTGTGGAAAAGCGACATCGAACGGTTCACTGTAGTCAATTGTAATCTGGATCTCGATCGACCGTAAGGAGAGTGCGGGGAGAGTTTCTCAAGCGCTCGAAGATGCCATTGCCACAATGTACACCCGCCTTGAGATGTGACCAAGGTTACATTGAACCGCAGGTGCTTGACCTGAGAAATGTCAAGCTGAGTAGCGACGTCGTAGTCCACATCTATCGAGACAGCATAAGCGACTGACATTGGGCAAAAACTGCGTACTTACCTGAAATCTCCAGCGTTTCAAGTGCTGGAAACCTCGCCATCAGCTTCTGAGTGACATCGACGATTCTCCCAGACATCATATCCATACTCAAAGTATGCACATCACACACTGGGGAGAAGTTGTCGTCTGAGAAGAACTCGAGAATGCGCCAGTGGAGGCCGACGAAGTGCAGCGTCTCGAGATCGAGAGACAGCCCTTGACAGATATATTGCAGTTCGTAGCTTTCTGAAGAAATGGTGTCGCGTTCCACCACCAACTGATTCCGCGAATTCCAGCGTTCCACTATAAATGGCATCAGGTCAAACGCTGACCATTCTATATGGAGCGCTTTCAAATGGGCGGATACAGCAGCGATGAGGTCAACGAGTTTGGTGATGCTGATTGAAGTGCCGGCGTTGAGCTTCAATGTCGAAATGGGGAGTAGGGAAAGGGCCGTGCAGAATGGCTCGTCGATGTTTATGTCCTTGAAATTTGAACAGATGAGCGTGGTGAGGTTTACAAAGGTGGAGATTAGGCGAGGAAATAGGGCGGGAGGTAACTCGTTTCCACGCACTGCTCCAAAGGAGGGATCAAAGTTTGCCGATAGGACAATGGGCGCTATGTATGACGCCTCGACGAGTGCATTTACGGCGCCTGTGGGGTCGCGGAAATGGGAGGGCATGCCGAGCTCGTGGAATACATATGCGCGGATGAGGGGGGCTGCATCTCGCCAGACGAGGCACATCGTTGCGAGCTCGCGCTTGGTTGCGCAGCAGTCTAGCAGGAGGCTGTTTAGAATGAGGATCTTGATTTCTAGCGGGAGCTCAATGTGGCGTCGTTTCCGCGCCATATTGGTGGTTCTGCAGGAAATGTTGATATGTGGAATATGAGATACAGTTTCAAAGCAAAAGCGATGTTGATCGAATGTTATGCGGAACCATTTGGAAATAACAGGGCATCAAGGACTCGTGCTGTACGTTACAAGTACAATAATGATGAATGAAGGAGATTCAGGAGAATACACATTTAAGAATTTGAGGTCGCATATCTCACATTGCCACCCCTGTAGGATCACTATCACCACTGGTCTTGCACGGTTGGCAGCTGTAAAGTCCCAGATGAGATCACTTCTAAAGTTCGATACATTTCCTGGATACTGTACAACTATACACTTATTCTAAACAAGCCCCCAATACTTCAAATACTCCTCCAAATGCCCCTTGTCCAAACTCGTACTCATCACCATCGTCCTTGAATCCCGCTTCGTCTCCCCCGTCCCCAGAATCACCCTCCCAGCAGCCATCCTCATGAAGTCCTGCTCCAAAAAACGCACGACCTTAAACGCCGGAGTCTTATCCCCACACACTCTCACCCTATCCATCCATTCCTCAAATGATATCACCGGCAACCCCATCAGACTCGCAAAATCACGTAGGACCCCACCCCACGCCTGCCTTGACGGATTCTCCATATGATATATCCCGCGGAACCGCTCAGAAAACGCCAACTCAACAATAACATCCCCAGCGCGGTTCACAGGCATCCACGAAAGCGACTACAACATAAACAAGTAAGCACTGGCACGCCAACGAAAAACAAAACAACTCACGCCTTCAATACGTGGTAGCGCACCCAGTATCTTGGACGCCCGTACGATAGTCGGGAAATGCTCAGTCTCATTCCACGCGCCACATCCCTCCGCACCCGTCATCTGCCCAATGCGCACCGAGCTCCCCCGTATCAGCTTCATCCCGCCCTCCCCATACAGATGCTCCGCCACCTGCACTATCCTCTCACACACCCACTTGGCCTCGGGGTACCCAAACTCCGCCGTGTACGTCGCGCCCAAAGGCGTCTCGGGAATCTCATAAGGACCATCGGGATGCAGGACGGGATATCGCCCGACGACAGCGATAGACGAGGCGAAGAGGAGACGGGTCCGGTGAGCGTAGTTCTCGGATGAAAGTATACACAATTTAAGCAGACTGACGAGCCCAGCCATGTGTGATTCGAATGAAGCAATGTGCATGTTAAAGTTGACCGGCCACGCGTTGTGGATGACATGGGTAACGCGCAGGAGCTAGAGAAACCAACCGGTCAGTCGACAGAATAAAACATGTTAAATGATAAACATACCTCAGGATCAGTCCACTCGACGGTGTTGAGGTCGGTATTCAAAAACGATACTCGCTTCCAAGCATCGGCATGCACAGCAGCGCCCCTACGCTTCATCAGCTCAATCTGTCTTTCCTTCGGATCTGAATCATCGCCCCGAGCGCGATTAACACAGATAACACTCTCCACCGAGTCGTCACGAAGTAAGCGTGCTAGTAGGAAGCACCCCAGACTTCCAGTCGATCCCGTAAGCAGAACGACATGACCCTTTCGAGCAACCGGCACCGCGTTTCTCTTCCTCGCCCGAGTCGCCCTCGCTGTCGGCGAAAAGGCAACAAGCTGTGCCCTATACTTCTCCACCATCGCCTCCATAGCCTCGATGCGTCTGTCTTCGCTCGCCTGATCATCGCCCACCTCGCCTGCCAGCAGCTTATTGACGGCATCAGTCAACTTGTCCAAAGTCGGATGTTGGAAACAAAAGTCCGACTCGACGTCCGCGTCTTCTATCGCCCGTGGCAGATCGGACGTCGCCCGCAATCCCGCAACGATAGCCCTGCGCAGCCGCGTCGCCTGAAGACTGTCCATACCAGCCTCGAAGAAATCCACGCCATCCGCCCTCCCATCGCGGAACTCGGGCACGCCCCAAACGTCAAACACCATCGCCCTCAGGATGTACTTCACATCCCCCTCAAACGCCTTGCCGCAACCGGCCTGCTCGTACGCCCGCCCAATCTCCTCCTCAAACAGCTTCACATTCGCCTTGCGCTGCAAGCTCCCCTTATCCGTCCTCACAAACGGCTTCGTCGCCTCCCGTGTAAAGATCACCATCTCTCGCGTCACCTTCCCATGCTTATCCGTCAACGCATTACCTTTCTCCAAGTACTCCCAAAACATCTCGTCCGGCTGTGCGTCTCCGATGAGTTCAACGATGATACCCATCGCCTCCCGGCCGTCACCAAATGCCAGCACGTCTTTGACAGATGGATGTTCGGAGACAGCCCGTTCCATACTGGCTGGGCGGACTTTCTCGCCGGTGGCGAGAACTATGAGGTCGTCCGCACGGCCCATGATGCGATATTGCGAGGAGTCACGAGGATTAACGACGAGCAGATCTTGCACGATGTATGGCTCGTCCCAGCCAGGAGCACGCCCGACGAGACGGAAGGTCTTGCCGTCTCCCGCCGGTTCAAAGACTAGACCAATATCTTTGCGTGCGATGAGATAGTGCCAGTCATAACCATCCGGTAGACGTTGCACAGTCGCAATCGCACCAATCTCAGTTGCACCTACTGACAATGAAATACTGAATATGATTCAGAAGCAGACGGCTCACCCCAATGATTAAGCAACTTGACACCGTGCGAAGTAAGCTCTTCGGCGACGGATTCTTTCATGGGTGCGCCGCCAATGACGATGAATTCTAAACCCTTCAAGAACTTAATGCCAACGCCTTTTGGAAGACGAAGAAGATCTTCCAAAATAGACGGAACCGAGAACATCGTCCTGGCATTAGTTGCTTCCAAAACCTGCAATGTCGAACGTGCAGTGGGAATAACAGTCGCTGGAGGAAGAACAACAGGCATCCCAATGGATAAAGAAAGCGACGGGGCTAGAAGTCCAAAGCCCTGCACAAAAAACAAAGTTCAATACAGATATCAAGAGAACGAAGCGAAAGCATACATGATACAAAGGCAACGTTGACACGTTGTACTGGAACGGAGCATCCTGCAGTGGTAGATTATGGTTGTTCGCATAGGTCAACATGTATGCATGAGCATGATATATCGGCTTCGGTAGACCAGTCGTCCCGGACGAATGTAAGATCAACGAGTCGCGGTCGCCATACATGAACTCTGTGTATTTCGGCGGGATGATGCTGGGTGAGGGCCCATCGACGAGCTCCAGATAACCCGGCGCATCAAGGAACACAGGTGTAGTAGTTTCGTTGTCTGCGTTCAAAAGTTCTTCTGTCTCTTTAGCAGCACGAGCTACCTGCGCACTAATGAGGATGGTAGAAGGGTGGGTCTTTTTGATAAGATGGGCAATAGCCACAGGTGTCAGACGAGCCGACAAACAGAGAACCTGAGATTACGACATGAGCTTCAAGTGTCACGACAAAGACGAACTGACGTACGGGTGTTCCTATCCGATTCAATGCAGCCATGTATATGAAGATGCCAATGTCACTGCCCAACAAGATAGCGACAGGCGGTACCTTGGTGCCCCTAGACGTGCGCCCTGTAGTCGCACCGGACTGGACCAACCATCCCGACGCGTGCTCCACCGCCGTCTGCAGCTTAGCAAATGTGATCTCGAATGGCGATGCGTCCCCGGCGCGACTCTGCAGCCCAAAAATATGGTCGGGATTGTGTTCCGAGTCGAACTCGATAAGCTCAGGAAGGGAATTGACGCCGTCCGGGTGGTCATTGCCATAGCCGATATTAATGTGAGGGCGAATGAAAGTACTGCGAATGTACCCCGGAGACATGACGAGAAGGTGTGCGTTCGAGGGACATTGCGCGTTTTTTGTAGAAGGACGTGAGCCACGGAGTTGACGGTGGGATTTCCTCTCCGAAGATAGCGCCAGTGGTAAGATTAACGTGATGGAAATAGGCATCACGATATCATGCTCGGGAAATGCGGGGGCTAAATCCACAGGTTGGAGAGGCTGGGCCTGGACTGATCCGACGCGTTTAGGACCTTTCGGTGTTCGACATCAAAGATATTCGTCTGCTAATCACGTCGGGCTTCCACATCGTGTTCCGTGATGAAGACCCACTTGCAGGGGATTTTGACGGACCGTCGTCGGCGCCGGCCACGGGACAGTGTGGACATACAGCTTGCATGCGAAGCGGAAACGTCGAAGTGATCATGATTTGGCAGCGTTTATACGGAGCGAATAGTCCTGGAGCAGTCTGATCATGATTCAACAAGGATGAGCATGAGAGTGCGAGATGAAACGGACATTATATGGTAATCATTTCGCACGCCCAACGCACGCCTATATAAGGCTGTACACTGCCAAGAGAAATGTCAATAAGTATGAGCAGGAGATGCTAACGGACTTGATATCGCGTTATGGCCGTTGCGCAGGTCGTGTCAGGTGTACTGAGCGCCAATGGAGGTCGCTCGTATGGTGGTCGGAGCACAGCGCAAGAAACCCCTCGACGGCGACAAGGACCGTCGTGCAGAGGGCACGTTTAAGGCTAGCTCCTCATACCAATGATGCAGATCCAAATGCCATTACAAAGCATCACCACCACACAGCGAATACATATCACAATAAATGAGCAACTCATTTCCGTGTCTCTATCATGCTGAGACCTTCGCTATTACCTGGCGGGTATGAGTATCAATTCATATCCGGACGGTGTGTTAGACGCTTACCGTCTCCTTCATCGTGCAATGGTATTTGCTTCTCCAAGTCAGCGCTCTCAATAGGATCTACTAAAGTAGTCGTCAGAGAACGTGGGATGACAAGTAGCCAGCAATGTGGAGACCTTTCTCCGCCGTTTCGTCCGGTCGTGAATCGGTGAAACATCCAGCAACGAACGTGAAGACCTTCCACAGAGCGGATACCATGGCGAACGTCGCTACAAAGACGCTCACAATAGCCGATCCGATGGGCTTCAATTGGAACACTGGTCGAAGGTACGAAAGGACTACCGTACGTGCCGCAGAGGGTACGGTCGGCCAGACGTCACATGGGCTGCACAATGCCGCCCAAAAAATGTTTTCAATTAGATCGGAAGGCCATGTTTTGCTGTAATCCTCCATATTCTCGTCGAAAAATGCAGAGCTTTGATAAATCTGGTTCCCCCGAACAATGCCAAAGTCAAGTCGGGCAATATGAAACGTTGCCCGCATCGCGTTTCGTACAGCCAGTCTAAGCGCTGGGGTGGAATCCTCAAAATCATCGGCAAAAACACCCTCGGTGGTCATCTCTAGACTGCCTGAACTGGGAAGCGTCGTGGATAGGGTGATATATAGGTCCTGAAATTTCGCTGCTTGACCGTTCTCTTCACAGGGTGGATGATCGTTAAGGATAAAGCGTACGTCGTCCAGTACCGTGCTGTAAGACATGATACTTCCACCAAACTGTGGAGGCGTATCTGAGCCATCCAGAGGCTGTATCCACGTTTCCGACGTGTCATCGCAAGAACAGCATGGCCGTACCACAACATCAAGAACCGACGAATTGCTGAGGTTCCCGATATTTCGAGCCCTGCAACAGTTCTGTTAAACAAAGATGGACGGCATAGGTGAGGCGTACGTTGCATCCTGCCATATCTTGTTCTTCGATATCCGCGTCAGTCTAGATCAGATGTGGCAGTAGGAATACCTACCAGCTTAATTAAAACCTTCCACCAAGGCTGGTATACCGTTTGAGCCCGGATGTCAGATTCGAGAAAGGACCAAGTCATGGTAAACAGTGCTGGGCTCCAACACGAGATTAGAGCCTACGTCAACATTGATCAGTTTCCAGTGAGAAGACTATACAGAAC
This sequence comes from Mucidula mucida, assembly GCA_015501055.1. Taxonomy (NCBI): domain Eukaryota; kingdom Fungi; phylum Basidiomycota; class Agaricomycetes; order Agaricales; family Physalacriaceae; genus Mucidula; species Mucidula mucida. The sequence continues at coordinate 20,748 of JADNYV010000301.1, forward strand.
GAGATTATACCGAGCCTGTCACGCCAGATCCCCACCCTATATCCGAAGCAGTACTGGAAACTGACAGTCTTATTACAGACTAGGAGATGAACCAGTTTCAGTCCTCCCTCTAGAACATCACCGAAGTGACGCACGATATCACAGGAAGACAACGGATTGTTGTAATACAAGAAAGAGGAAACCGTCTCCGAGAGATTATTGCTATCGTAAATCTGATTAATGGTATACGTGAAGAGGGACCCATTCGGCCGAATCATGTCCCCTTCACGAAAGATCTGGGGGGTAAATTGCCCTGGCTGGCGTCGAATTGATGAAGGGATGAGTGCGCTAAAGGGAAGATTCGGTAGCGTGTCATTGGGTGTGTACGTGAATTCCGACACTACGTCGTAGGCGGATAGCGGGACTGCAGCGCACTGTTTATCTCGTAAAGGATGTCAATGGTAGAGAAAGACGCACTGTTGATGATTGTGAGAATCCCGGTCAATAGCAGAAAGGCTATGGCGACGATTGGGGTTGTCCACTTCCATGGGTATGCTGGAGAGAATGTTTAATCATGAAGTTAAGAGTTCAATGTCAACGTACGTCGTTGGAGGTTATATCCGAGTCGATAGTTTAACACAGCGTTGGCTAGTCTAGCAAGACGGGGCATTGGGGCGTAGAAACGTCACGCGCCGCCGCACCAGAGAATTTATAGCGCATGGTCCTCAAATTGATCGATCTGATGCTAGCAGTAAGAGCAGCCTAAAGCTTTGATGTGGAAGGAAGCAGGACGATAAGCGCTGGGCTCATGCGAGCGATGAAGGCTGTCAAGACGGCGAGTGAGTTAGGCCGAGCGTGTTAGTAGTCTTAAAGCCTACCAACGTAGAAGCCTGTATCCTGAAGCCTTTCTAGACTTTCTTGAAGGGGGTTTGGCTAAAATATCAGACTATGGGTAGATGACAAACCTGCGAACCGGCCGCAAGTATGAAGACGGTGGAGAGGCAGCAATTCACGCATAGGTTTTTGGTTGGCTATGTACAGAATGGCGCTAATTCGGCTGTCGATTGAAAGCAACGAGTGAAGCAACTGAGCAAATAAATTCATGTCGGACAAAGGGCACTGAAGGAGATCTTACACGACATTTAGAGACCAGTTCGTCCTGTGTAGAGCGGAGACGCGAGCATTCATCTTCACTCATACTGGAAGATGTACCTAGGCAATGGTGAACGTTCTGACAGGAGAGAGTGGTGTGACCAAAAAATGCTTGTGGTCACATCAGGTGTGTGCAACATTTTACGCGTCAACATTTCTTAACCAGTTACTCCCATCATCTCCAATCAACTGTCTTCCACTACTTACTATCTGGTTTTCTTTCCGAGAATTACTGATAACTGTGCAACCTTGTTCCTACAGGCTTGATATGGCAGGCACCCATCACTGCAGTAAGTGTTTTAGCCTGAGGCTTCAAGGTTCCTTAGTACTTAGTTCTCCACGGTGTGATAAGGTGTAATACTGATACTAATACTACCCCAGCTTTGCGAAACCTTAGGACTCTCTATCAGCAATGGAAGTCATGGCGGTCTTCATGACGCAAGAAAATGTAACGACACCGCAGGATATACGTGTTAAGAAGGTGTGTTCCTTCGTTTCGATCTAAACTTTCCCTATCATCATGTCCCTTCCTAGAAATCTTATACCCACTTCTCTTGGAACGTACAATACCAATCTGTAAGTCATTCGTCTTGACATACTTGTATGGTGTCTCGAACGTGTTAGTAGTTTCATCGGCAACGCCGCACTGTCCAGGCTGTATTGGTAACCCGGGCATTCGTGGATCCTCCTCCTTTGGCATCATCTTGACGCGTACATCGCGGATGTTACTTGCCGCCTTTCGTCCGACGGGAAAGGATTCCCATTATCAGCGCATAAATGACGGCACACAGGCCCACCACGCTCCGAATTCTGCAGTTAGCGCGGACAGCGCAAGCGCATCCACCCACGTGTATATATAACGCGACTATGAAGTGGAGAAAAGCTTGCATTGGCTTCCATGGACTACTCGAGCACCTTTACACGCCCGCACATCAACATCGGCTACGGCCAGGATCGTTTATATGGCGTCAACTCCCTTCCCGAACTCATCGAATTTGATGCACGGCACAATCCTAATCACACTTTTGCCCTTCAAGCACATCCTGGAGACCTACCTGCGCGTGAGATAACGTTTTCAGAGCTGCAGACAGCAGTCGAGAACGCATGTGCCTGGTTAGTTTCGTCGGGTGCAACGGTGGTGCGCTCGTCAAGGGAGACCAAGGTCCCGCCCGTCGCGATCTTAATGGGCAGTGACGTCGGTATATTCATCTACATGGCTGCGTTGAACCGTCTTGGTACACCTGTCGGTCGCATTTCCTTCTTTGATCGCTATCAGGGTTTGACTCTATACATCCATCAGGTTTTATGTCTATCGGCACGTCTGACCCCCGTCGCGATTGCACATCTTATCACGGAGACCCACCCGTCAACGGTACTCATCAGCGCTCAGGTCGCGCGCGCTGCTAAGGAGGCTGAGGATATGCTCTTGAGCTCTGGCGGTGTGGCGCCTAAATTCCAGGACGCTATTGGCTATCTGGAGTTGATCGAGGGGCTCGCAAGGCAGCCTATCCCACCTAAATACGAGGACTTTCGGTATGGGGACCGCGATTCCTTGATTTTGCACTCCTCCGGAACGACGGGGTTGCCGAAGGCGGTCTGGCACGCACATGCTTTCATCTTGACGAATGGCACGAACCATAATTTACCACCACGACCTGATGCTTATCCGGTGAACTTGTCAACGTTGCCGCTTTATCATGTATGTGATGGGTTGGATGCTTCTCTTTTACTTACCTGCGATAGAGCTTTGGCCTCTTGGCCCCGTGCCTTTCGCTGTCTATCGGTATGCCGCTGGTGTTGACTGCCGCGACGGTGATCCCAACCGGTCGTTCGACCTTGAAGATGATAGAAGCTACCAACACCAATACGATGTTTACCGTGCCTTCCATTCTGGAAGAAATCTTACGTCTTCCTGACGGTACAGGCGTAAACGCTCTCAAGAAACTGGAGTTCATCGCTGTCGGCGGCGCCCCCATCAAGGAATCTGTCGCCGAAGAGCTTACGGCTCGTGGAGTCAAACTACTTAACCACTGGGGTAAGTCTCGCACATCCTCCCGGAAAGATGTGACTAAAGCAACTGTATCATAGGCTGCACTGAACTCGGCGCTATTGCGACAATACAGCCAGTTCCAGCTGGGTATGACTGGCGTTACATCATCCCTCGAAAGGACACCGGTCTCCACTATGAACCCGCTGGTGACCAAACTTATCGCCTTGTGGGTCGTGCTCCTGGATGGGACGAGCCACATGTCGTACAAGATCTCCTGGTCGTGCACCCCAGCGACGCATCGCAGTATCGTATCATGGGCCGCGCGGACGAGCTCCTCGTGCTTGCGAACGGAGAAAAGGTCCGTCCCACCGGGATGGAGGACGCGGTCAAAGATCACCCTTCTGTCAAAGCCGTTCTGGCATTTGGAGAAGGACGGGAATCGATGGGGCTTATCGTCGAATTAGCTGGGGATGCCCAAGCGGACGACACGTTATGGGAGTACGTTGAGAAGGGGAATGCTGTGACGGATAAACATGGCAAGGTTACGCGGGATATGGTTATCCTGACGTCGGAGCGCACCAAAGCCCTGATACGTACGGATAAAGGTAGTTTGCAGAGGAAGGCCAATTTGGCTCTATTCGAGGAGGAGATAAATGGGGCGTACGAGGCGGCTGGTGGAGATGGAAAGAGTACACCTTTTGTCGGTGATGCTCGGTCGCTCTTGAGAGAGCTGGTGTCAGATGTGTCGGGGATTCAGGATTATCGCGATGGCAATGCGGACAAGGTCGATTTCTTCGAGGCAGGAATGGATAGCCTACAGGCGACTCGTCTGAGGAAGGCCATCGTCAACTCTTTACGCGCTACGACTAGCCTTCCCGTGCCCATACAGGACAACGATGTCGAGTCGGACTTTTGCTTCCAATATTCCACTCTGGAGACGCTAACCACTGCGGTCAACAAACTCCTCGCAGGCGAGGTGGAGTCGCAGCAGTCTAGTGAAGAGAAGCGGATTGGGATATTGGAGGCGCTGGTAGAGAAGTACCGTGCTCAACTGATCGCGTTTTCTGGTACGGCTAGAGACATGAGAGCGCGCAAGAAGAACATGGGATCATCTACTAGAGATGGCAAGGTCGTTCTGCTCACGGGTTCAACGGGTAGCTTGGGGTGTTTCTTGTTGTCCCGTTTGCTGGCAGACGATTCGGTGCAAAAGGTTATTTGTGTTAATCGGGCTCGCGACGATGGTTCAGACCCCATGGATAGACAGGTCGGCTCATGCGACGCAGAGGCGCCGTCGTCGACGAAGTTGCTCTGAAACGCGTATCCTTCATGGACACCGACATCAGTTCTGCCGAATGGATTGACCCAGAGGTAGATGTTGTTCAAACTTATCATATCACCTACTGACGCATTCGTCCTACAGCTCCTTCGCGTAACGCACATCATACACAACGCCTGGCCCGTCAACTTCAACCGACACGTCACCTCTTTCGAGTCGCACATCGCTGGCCTCGTCAACCTCCTCAGACTCTGCATCCTCTCATCCCAAAATATCTCTACCCCACCCGTCTCATCTTTGCCTCTTCTGTCGCCGTTGTGGGTCGCTACCCAGTTCTCCACCCCAACGGGCCGTACGAGGTCCCGGAAACGCCTTTAGGTGCGGTGTATACGGCACAGTTTGGTTATCCCGAAGGCAAGTGGGTCTGTGAGCGGCTCATCCAAATCGCCGACCATCTGTACGGTATGGAGGGGCTCAAGTTGATGCGTGGCAGTGCAGTACGGATTGGACAGATGACGGGTGCGGAAGGATGTGGCGCGTGGAATGAGAGTGAACATTTCCCCATTATCATACATACGTCCCAGATTATGGGTGCTTTGCCGGTTATCGAAGGCGTGAGTGTTTCAGTTATCTTCGTCGTTTCTAGAGTGTTTTTAACATTTGGTTCAGTCGCTTTCCTGGATGCCCGTCAACCGCGCAGGAAACGCGATCGTGGACCTGTTGTTCTCGGAGCGTTTCCGCCCGACGTATCACTTGGAGAATCCTTCTCGACAGTCATGGCGCGGCGTCATGGGGGACTTTTCTTCTCTCCTCGATCTGCCTCTCATATCGCTCAACGAGTGGTTAGCGAAAGTGCGGCTGCTTGGAGATGGCACGCCAGCGTTCAAGATCATGCACTTTCTCGAGCGGGACTTTGCGCGGATGGCTTCTGGTGAGGTCATTCTTGGCACTTCTGAGGCGAAGGAGGATTCGAGGCAGATGGTGACGAGCACCAGTTTAGACCGATTACATTTAGAGGAGTATATTTCTTATTGGGAAAAGGTTGGGTATTAGATAGTTGGTTGTTTAATTTGTTGTAATAATGCTTGTACACGGAATGATAGATAAGACTGCATCTTGATCTCTCAGGGACCGTAACTTATACTTGATTGTCTGTCTTTTGCATTCGAATGCTAACTATCATTGACCTAGATGTTGATAGCGAAAATGTCGGTACATCTCCTCCGACTGCACAGCTGCAGCAAACCACAATATACACGCAAGGCAAGGCGCGTGGCTTGATGACCTTTCTCGATATGGAGATTCCTTACCTGGATCACCGACAGGCGCAGTTTATGTCCGAACACGTTTTTGTTCTCTACCTCCAACACTCATCATGCCACCACCACTAGAACCCGCATCTTCAGCGTTGCAGGCGATGCTGCGGATGTGGAACCATCGGCTCAGGCAGGCTACCCTTGACGATGCCCATAAGTGGCAACGCCACTATATATCGATCATACGCGGGGACACGCTCTCAGCGGAGGAGATTGCACGAGGGGATCTTGCGGGAAATATCGTGGACGAGCTGCCGCCGACCCCGTTCGAGAAAGCGCGGCTCCTGCTGTTCTTGAGGAGCAGCAGCTATCCGGACGTGAAAGTGTGTTCTAGGCGATATGTAGCGACGGCGTTTGACGTGACGAATGTGGATGCTGGGACGATCCTTATCCATGGGAGAATTGCTCGCGCGTTGGAAGATGCCCCGCGGTCAGTGGGTGTGGCGTTTGTGGTTGTGGTGAACATGGTGCATGAGCTAGCGCATGCTGTGCGCGCGTACTTTCACGGGGGGTCGCCATCTCAAGCGTGTTTGGAGGACGAAAGTAGGGTACCGTTTTATGCCGAGGTCGGGTATGAAGGGCCGCCTGGGGGACGGGTGTTGAGCTGGTTTCCAGAAGCAGGATTTTCGTTGGAGAAAAAGGTATTTGGGGGTGTGGTTGGGGTTGTGTTCGAGGGTGAGAATGAGGGCGTGCGGCCGGGGTTCTTTGAATGCGATTATGAGCGGGTTGCGTACTTCTTTTTGATTACGGGGGACGGAGGGGTATATCGGTTGGGTGAGCATTTTATTGATGTTTGTTATAGAAAGATGGTATTGATCAATGAACTTTGGCAGATATGGACGTTGTCGAGCGATGGCTTGACAGTCGCTCATTCGCGCCATTCGATATCGCGTTGTTGAAGAGCATTGATATGCCTTCAGAACCACATATGCGTACTTGCGCTATGTTGAATTCAACGCATTTGCCGAGACGGAGAGATGGTGCGGCTGTTGATGCGGATGAGACTGTAGGAGAGACGTGTAGCCGACCGCGACCTGTTACTGTGTCTAGAAGTCCATCCAAGTTGAAGAAGAAACACCCAGCGGGACTGGGACTCAATTTGGGGAAATGTTTTCGTCGTTTCTTTACGCCACGAGTATAGATATCTCTTGCATTACCATATACCAATCTTGTAATATGTACTTTAGAAGCACTAACACGTATGAATATAACGATATACTGGGTGTACAATTATTAATCGTCTTTTTAATATCCAACCTTGCCCCATACTTAGTACGACATAAAATTCGCTCAATGACTTTGGTTTAAAATGGTTTGAAATCAAAGGGTGGGATACAACGCCTTAGTATAAGCAGCCCTGTGGGCTATGTGCTAGGTGAAGACGGCGCTAGGTCGAAACTGGCACGTCAAGGAAAACTCTAAGACCGTAGTGCATGGATGATGAGGCAGATAAATTGGACTGATCAGGGCGCACATGAACTATTGTCTGGCGTCATCAAGAAGGAAGAGTTGGATTTGTTAATAACGTTCAGAGGAAGACTCGCCGATCACATGTTGCCGATCATGACATCTGCATTTTGAACCTGAACCACCACCATCTCCTGCTTTCCGTCGTCGTCATCGTTGTCGTCGACAGCCACGACCATGCCGCTATCACGCCCTAGCCCGTACTCTCCGTCGTCGGTGGCGCCGTTGAGCGCATATCCACCATCTCCTAGGCCGCCCAATTTCCTCCCACCCTCCCACTACGCTGCTGCTGGCGGATTCGCCTTTCCCCAATCGAAAAACGCGCCTATATCTAGCGCTGACAGCCGCGACGCATATCCGATTTCTACAGAGGCGCCCGACGACGTCAAGAGCGGCGGGGACAAGCGATTTACTTTTAGGAGCAATCCTAACCGCAACAAGCGGGAGAGCCAGCTCGTGAATTTGCCCATGGTTGAGACGCAGTTGCTGCCCTCACTGCGCGACACGATTGACAGGATGACGCGCCCGCCGTCGCGCGTATCGCCGTCAACGTTGAGGGTTACGCAGCCCCGCCTGGAGCAGTCGCCCTCACAGGCCGACCACTCTCGCTCACCGAGGGCACGGACACCACTAACGCCCAAGCCGTCCGCCCCCCCGCCGCCTTCAGAAGAGCCGCCTTTGACTCCTAGGACTCCCAAGTCAGTGCTCAAATCTGCCTTGCGAGCGCCCGTAATCAAATCATCCGAGCCAGCATCGGCATCGATGTCTTCGCCAACACCAGCGCCAGCGATTGGCGGTAGTGCACTTAAATCTGTGCGCAGTCTTCTCCGGCGCAAAAGCTCTGCTACTGCCAATCCCCCACCCAAGGTACGATTGGATGCATGCTTTCCAGTCTTTTACTAAATGACTGCAGGAGCCCCCAACAAGTATTCCCGTTCGCCCAGCGCGTCTCCGATCGCGTACTGATCCTGGCTCTGTTCTGCCCTCCATTAATCCTCCAGTCACTCCCCAAACGACTCGACGTAAAGCATTTGTATCCAACATTCCTCGTCTCCGTGGTTCGTCTACTGATGAATCCGACGATCCACAATATCACTTTGAGCCCAAACGCAGACTTATGGTGGCGAACGCTGATGTCTTTGCATCCAGTTCTTCCTCAGACACGGACAACGAGGTCGCTACGCCTGTCCAGCCAAAGTGGCAGGGCAGAGGTCTGGGCTTGGTGTTTTCGCCCGAAGAACACGACTTTCTCAGTCCCGAGTTTGAACCAAAGCGCATGTCTACCGCTTCCTATGCCTCATCGGAATCAGATTATCCTGAAGACGAGGAGGAGGACCTCGAGGAGGCTCACAGGAAAAGAAAGGTGGCATTGATGGGTATTGTCCATGGTCTGGAGCTATCCCACCTAGACGACAAGAAGCAGGCCGACGAGGACAGCGAGTATAACGGCGTCGAAGGTTTGGCAATTAGCGGGTCTGGCGGCGTGGATGGGACGGTGTCCGAATCTGAATACGAGGACGATGAACGACCGCCTACTGTCATTGTGTCCTCGTCTGCCGGCAGGTCTTACAGAGCTTCCTCTCCTTCACCTGCTCGGTCGTCTCGCGACGCGTCCTATTATGATATTGCTCAGCATTCGCACGTTGCTGCAGCGAGGCAGCGCCGTGCGTTTGGGATACCCCCTTCAGAGTCTGACGAGGTGTATCGGACCCAGGCTGTGTTGTCACACGCGGATAGCGTCCTCTCAGAGATGGACTGGCATGATGACGAGGAGCGAGAGGATCTTAGCGAAGGTGCAGAGGCTTTGTTTCGTACTCTCAATAGTGGGCGGCGAAAGAGTCGGACATCGAGCGTCCCAGAGAAGGAGTCGGTGACGGAGGTCTACCACGATGATTCACCAACGCAGCGGCACGACGTATTCCGAATGATTAGGGAAACGGAGGCGACATTTGTCCAACGCATTACGCACGTTATACGACTCTTCGTGTTACCTCTACGCGTGCAGGATTCTAAAGCATGGATATCGGGGGTACCCTTGGCCCTTTCGAGACTGTTCGACTGGCTGGAAGATATTCTGAATCTGCACACGCAGATCCTAGAGGTGTTACAGAGCGCAGATGTGTGTTCGGAGGGGCTGAGACAGCTCGTTCCGCGATTGGAGATCTACCAGCCATATTTGGTGAGACTGGCAGAGTCCGTAGATGCGCTCAAGGGCTTTGTCGAGGACGGAAAGAACGATTTTGGTGAGTTTGTCAGGATGCAGCAGACGGAGGACGAGTGCGACGGGTGGTCTTTGGAACGCTTTCTGGTTGAGCCAGTGAATAGGATAGCTGTTTATCCTGGACTTTTCAAGGTAGCCTTTGACTGCCGCCGCCGCTCATCGTCTAATTTTTATCAGCGACTCTTGGACGCGACGCCTAGGACCCACAGCGACTATCTTTCGACTGTGTGTTTGGTTCGTTCGACGGAGCTCATGATCAAAGCCATGACCGACGTTAAACTGCGAGAGGACGAGTACGAGTTTACCAAGACCATTTCAAGGCGAATAAGCGGATTACCGGATATTGCGCGAAGGGACCGGCGACTTTTACATCATGGACAGGTTCGTCGTGTACACCAGGATCCGCCTATCAGTCCTCTTCGAGATCGCTCAAGCCGACTTGTGAATGCAATCAATGACTGGGACAACCGCCGCGCACGATCTGGGTCTACTACGACTGCAAGTTCTGCGAGCTCCTGGGAAATGCCACCAAGCCCTTCGCCTAGTTCAAGACAACCAAAGTTCACTCCGCCTACTGCGATTCATCTCTTTGTCTTTTCAGATCTCCTTGTCTCGTGTGTTTCTCTTCAAGACTATCAAGATGCTACCGATGGTTTGGCGCTCTGCGAGGATATAGGTATTACGAGGATCCTTGAAGTAAAGGACGATACGGAACAAGGTATGGATTTCCCTATGTTTTTGACTTCATTCAAAGCTGATTGTCTTTTAGATATTTCTCTAGAATTACTACCCATCTACGATTACAAGGATATACACTCCAAGTACATTGGCGCGCTTCCGTCGACTGCACAAATCCAGCAACTCAAGATACGCATGCCAGACAAGGCGCAGTGGCTCGTAGCATTACAAAACTCGGCCAGGACGACATCACCTTTGCTATCGGTTCCGGTGGGCCTGGACTATGAAGATGACCGGCTGCAGCGTACGTTTGTGGATTCGTTGGTGGAAAGTGGGTTGCCGATGCCGAGGAGCCCGTCGTTCCAGTTTGAAGGGAGTGATAGGCGGCAGGAGAGGGAAGAGCGGGGGTGGTGGTCGTTGCGGTTCAGGGAGGTGCTGCGGGAGCATTTGGTACGAGGATCATGATGGTAGGCCGTCCGTAATATATGTTTGTCAATGCGACTCTTTTGTTTCAACTGGTACCACTAAAGCTTGACGATATGGAACACGGTTCAAGCCTCTCCGCTAAACAGCGGACCACCGTACCTACCATGTCAGCATTACCATCCACTCTCTTGAAGCCGACATCTTCGCTCAACACTGCAGGAACGTGTCTTGTGCTGCCCGTCGCACTGGCAATGCCGTGTTCTTGATTGAACGAGTAATTGGCACTCTCCCGCCGATTGAAGGGCGCATGCTATATAACACGCGCGTAGATCCTTACAATGGCGCGGATGTTATTCTGAACGTCACACGCGTCGTCGCAAACGACATTCCATGAAAGCCCCTCTGTTCACAGAACTCGGTCTGCTGCCGCTCCCCTTCCGAAGAGTAATGATGGCACTCAGCATTGCTCGACGAACCTCTGTCTGTATTTGCCAGCCTGACACTCGATGTCTGTACCCGCTTCGACGAAGCCAACCATCCGTCGTGGCTAGTAAGTAGGTGGCTGAGTGGGTACTGAATACTCTACCCCGCCGTCCCTTGGGTATGGATGACCTATCTCAGGCTCAAGCGCTGCCTACGGACCTTCGTTCTCATACTGCCGCCAATGTGGAGATTATGATGAAAACAGTTGGCTACATTGCGAAGACCGGTGTACACCAAAAGATCAACACTTCCTCCAAAACCTACCTACTGTGGAACCAACTTGAGCCATTCTCTCTTCTCAACAGACCGGCATACCGAGCAATCTATGTACGGCACATTATCTCCACCATCAAGTCACCAAGCACAGAAAGGCTCTGGGAAGGCTCTGATTCGGCATTTGTTCTCCAGCCACCCATTGGCACCGGAGCAACTTTGGCGAGCTGATCACTCTCATCCATTCGTGCCTTGCAATGAGCGACTTTTCAGCGAATCGCCCGAAGACGTGGTTCCCATCTGTATCGGTGACTCTGACCTCGTGGACGTTCGTACCGCCGCCATCACTCTCCTCAACCCGAAACTCCCTCACATCATCCTGACCAGGCTGACACACGTTCGACACCGTTACCTGCTGTGCGCACCTGGCACCAAAGGATACCTGGACTGAAAAAGCAACATTTTGATGCTCCGTTAGTGGACACCAACTCAGACAGCTGACTATGTGCCGAAATTGATTTGTACGTAACACGTGAGAAATGAACGTGCGGAAGTAATCGAAGTAATGGATTGTGGCGCATATTGCAGGGGGGATGAACCCGTTGCGATCTGCGAGTGCCATGCGTGAATGACGCTGAGAGAACATGAGAAACACGTACTGATAAAAATGCTGAGATCACAGGTGGGATGGACCCGTTACAACCTGGAGCGAGTGCTGGTGAGGAGAGGAAAGACAGTGTACGAACTGTGCTTACTCGCTTGTGTAAACAAAGGTTTAAACCCGATCTATCTACCACACGAATGTGCGCCCAGGCCTTCGCTGGCGTGGTATCGCTTCATGTGACACACACGGCATGATCTGTCTTCGCCGCAGACCAGACCTTCATCGTGCGGCTTAGACCTGAATTGTCCCGGTCAACGCCCGTGACTCCTATCAAGGTCGTCGCTCCAGCAGCACTCGACTCCCAGATCGTGGTGAGGATGTCCTGCTCGAGGTCTCCCAGACGATCAGCCAAGGCAACATCCAACGCACGAGCAGCGGCGCTCTCGTCGAGGCGTACTGGTGCGACTGGCCCTCCGTCTTCATTGCAGATACGGCCCGTCAACCATACAGTTGTCCTGGTAACTAGCGGCGCTGTCATCGAGGTGCATTGATGATCATCGATGGATGCTTAATGATCGAGCCAGGTCTATACAAAAGGTCAATGTCTTGCATCTCCTGAAAATCCGAAACCAACGAGGCACTCAAGAAACTGAGCGTCGAAGTCCCAGATCCTGGGAACGCCTTGGCACAAACCTTGAGGTCAATAGCGAGTGAGGGCAGTATGTTTGTCATTTTTGGAGACGGCCGAGTCGAGGTAGCCAGTCATTGGACTCCGAGCAAGGATGGGGGATCTACCTCCATTCAGTTTCTGGCCTTCGCTGCGAGTGAGTCAGTTCAACTACTATCGAAGGTGCAATGCCAAAGATTGACTCCCCTTCCTACAGATTTACTTGAACACCTGAAACCGGGTTTGAAGCGGTTCCATGACATTTGGAACCGGTTCCAGGACATTTGGAACAAGTTTGATTTCTTGGTATTGTCCAACGAAATCGTTTTGTATGCTGCCAAGTGGGTCCGTAAACTAGGCCTCTGCGGTAAAATCTGGATCGCGCCTGCGCTGGACGTGCTCTCCGGCATGATCATTCGTCGGTACTTCAAGCCCGACGGTGAGGCTCCGGACGGATGGGCGTGGTGGCTAGAATTCATCTCTGAGCTTGCGGTTCGCGCAGCGGTGGCGTTTGCGTGTTCCGTTGTGTGCTTGTATATCCCAATGAGCCCTTGGTTTGAATGTCTCGTCTGTGGCGCTGCCCAGGGAGCTGTTACATTACTGTGGCGGCCAGCTAGAAGAGTCGTTATCCCAGTCGCTAAGAAAGTGATGGGTTGGTTTCGAAGCTGGTTCGGTGTATGTATGTCGTGTTTGTAATCATGATGATTTATACCTTTGTGTACAGCTAGTTATATTCTCGAAATGCGCTGATTATAATACTCGTTCGGAAATTGATTTCTTCCTCAATGGCACCTAACAAATGACCGACATTCGACTACTCAGCTTTAATCTTGATCTCTAAAATTCGGTCTGCTAGGTGATTTGTACGTGACTGGTTCTAGCTATTTGGTCGATGTCTTGACTTCAAGACCTTACGTTGGATGTTCTTCAATTTGGCGGTTTATGGAAGAGAGGCAAAGATAGCGCCGGCTCTTGCCGGCGTTTCTGCAGTCCGGAGAACTCCGGACAATTTTGACCTTTACCACCATCACTCTTCAGTCAAGGTTTGCCCTCTGCCAATCTAAACCACTTCAATAACTCTTCACACAAATGCTCTGTCTTCCGTTTGAACTGATAATCCTCATTATCGAGGAACTGTATCACATTGACCGCAAATCAGTGGGGACAATGTGTTTGATCTGGCCTCACGCGACGCGCTTTATCCAGGAAACCGTGTTCCAAAGTATAAAGCTCATAGCGGACGGCTACCAGGGCCCAGGCGCGCACATGGATGATTTGCTCGCTAAACCGCCTCACATTACACGTCTTGTACATCATTTGTCGATCCAGAGCTCTGAGGATAGTGCGGATCTCGGGGGCGGTCCAATGGTCCTGCCCATCCCCACGGCGGATTTTTTCTCTCGACTTCCAAATCTTACATCCCTTTACCTGTCTTTCCTACCCTTCTCTGCCGCAGAAGACCTACCCTCTCTCCTCACGACGCTCTCACGCTGCCCAATATCATCTCTCAAATTGTTGCAATGCGAACTTCGTCTCTCAGAGATGAACGCCTTGCTCCATCACCTTCTTTCGCGTCTGCGATGCTTTGAATTGGATGGAATCTTTATTGATGAACTGCTCCGTTACGCAATCCACTATGATCCTCCTGTGGTCGACTTTGACGATGGTAAAGCGGGGGTGCATGTCAATAACCCAGCCAACCGAGCGTACATCCACCTCGACGAGCTTTGTTTATACGCGCGTATGGGTATCATAGACGTCCTCCTAAACCTTTACTCCAGTCGCAAGTTCTCTCCCGCTTGCCCGTATCCGCAAGCTCGTCATCAAATATGACAGATGGACGCCTGCGTTCGTTGGTAGAATCAATCGGCTGGTCGCCAGAGCCACATCCGGCTTCTCCCTCGAATGCCTCGAAATTAGAGCAGAGTCTCTCAACGGTACGTCATCTGCTTATTGCCAAAGCCTGTTCCTTCACATCGGTCCTCAGAAATGTACGAAATACTTCCTCCAATTGAATTGGGCAAGCTCAAGTCGGTGGAGCTGCATTTCCCGCGTATTACTGGTAACAGCGTCAAGTTCCTCGTCTGGCACATTTCGACGCTGCTGAACCTCCCTCCCACGATTAACGAGATCATTCTCATCGTGGATGATTTGGATGGCTTCCTGCAACCAGCCGGCCCTGTGGGCCGTGAGGCTGTATCACAACAACAACAACAACAACAACGAAGGAGTCCAAATTACAGACCCTGTTGCCTAAGGCTCATGCAAAGTATCCGATGGCGTTCCGGTAGTAGTAAGCATGTTGAGCATTCAAGTCGCATGAGACTATAGTCAATCTCATGTCTAGTTTCTTGGCGATGTCAACAATGTTACTGATCGCACCAAACACTCATCATTGCATGCGCACAGTTAAATTAATCGCGACATTTACTGAGTAACCTTCTCAGGGGGGAAGATGTATCCGCCTTGCTTCCGAACCAGATAGGTCTGCTAATAAGACAACTAGCGCTCCATGGGCACCTATGCGTCTTACCTTGAGACACAGAGGCTGAAAACGCCGTTCTCCTTTGCCACCTCCTTTAGCTCTAGCAAGTTGCAGGTAACGGGCTTCTCGCATACAACGTGTTTCTTCGCCTTGATAGCGTCCAAGGCGTTGATGTAGTGGCATGTATGGGGAGTGCCTTCAAACAGAGTTCAGCCTTCGCGTAACGAAGTAGGTGACATACCGATGTAGATGGCATCGACGTCCTGGAACGCGATCTTTCCTGAATCATCTCCGACGACAAACGATAGTAATTGGCAGACCTTATCAGTATAGACTTCCTCGTAGGTCCCGTACGCTTTGATGGCTTTATCGCCTCCAGCAACGGTGGCGATAAATTTCTCTGCAGACGCGACTGATATGGAACCGACGGCGGCTATTTTGTACACCACATCGTGAACATCGCGTCTGATAATCGCAAATAAGGATATAGCCGGGGAAAGAACGCGTCTACCAACGTCTTTGGATCGACCAGAAGGTCCTACAATGAGACTACTGTAGTTGAGTAGTAAATCAATGGTATGAGTGCGAAAACGGTTACCTTTACAAACGCAGTGGCTATCTGGCCTGTCGAGATAATACCCCAGCGAAAGACAAGAGGTTCTATAGTCATGGTTGCTGTTCAAAATTATGGCTCCGACCGGACCGATATGTCGCCTGTGCGAGACAAAAAGTGGAAAACTCGTCGCATATCAACTTTGTAAGTCACAGAAATAGTGCTGCAATGACACCGTCTTCATCAGCCTCCTTCGAGTTCTCCAAACCTTTCAGAACTCATTCCTTCCGAGTCATAAATCTCGAAAGCGGATTCCCAATCAACTCTGACATCGGTACCTTTATCTGGCTTCAACACATCCTGTCCCGTCTTCCTAATCGACCTCTTCATTGAAAGGATTGCACTCGAGGACACGGCACGCTTACCCAAAAACACCAACGATCAATCTGTCGATATCCTTCTCCTTCGCCCTTCTCATATCCTCCAGTATCTTCGCAGCCACTCTCAGCTCTTCGTTAAGCGCCTTGTTCAGCTGCAGCGCATGCCGATGTTTAGCTTTCATAATGAGATACTGCACCATTCCTTTCGATCAGCCGTGGATCATGTTCGTGCTGAGATCGAAATGCTTTCGCAGATGCAGGGGAATGCCCTCCCATGAATCGTCCCCAGGGTCCTTTCGATTTTGATCAGGAAGAAGTGGGGCCACGCTTTGGGGGTTGGCGAGGAGGAAGGAGGCGTGTTTGTATCGTTGATGTTTCGTTAGCGCGTCGCTGCGCCGGAAAGTCTTGTCGCATCCTAAGATTGGGAATCAGTGATGATTAGAATGGAAGGTCATGATATCACGCTCGCCGGGGACAGGACAGTGAAATGGACGTTCTTTGGTGTGACAGCGGAGATGGCTCAGCAGCGCAGAGCGTGAGAGAGATGGCATGCCGCGTCGACTGCATGCAGCCCAATCACAGGGGAGATCGAATGGCGTGTTGTCTCCAATGTGGTCTGTACCCGAGGTGAGGACAGAGTCAAGAGAATATAGTTAGCTGGTTACCACAGTAGATGTGCTGCACGAGCGTGGGGATATGATCATAGATCTTTCCACAGTTTGTCCATAGACACGTTGTCGCTTCGCCTGTATCTATGAGTCCTCAAATATCTCCCCAGTTGGGAACGTACGCCACGCAGACCCATCGTCAGAGCTCGACTCCTGCCAATGCGCGCCAAAGTCGAGCAAATCCATCGTGAGCGTAGCTCGTAAGACTGTGTAGAAGGAACGCACACCCATAATCACCGGTCGGAGATTCAGAAGGATGGATCGTCTCTGCACGATGCTTTACGTATCGTATATTTTGGGGCTGTGGAAAGTGTGTTATCGCATCCGTGTATCAGAGCGATCTAATTCAGGACCTTCGTGCAGTGACAGGTAGATTAGTATATAGATAAGAGGAGGATTCCAACTTAGCTCTATTCACGGGGTGGGAACGTTGTGGGAACTGGGATCCCCCTTCGGAGTCTGAGGTCGACAGTCCTCCTGAGTCATCTAGATGTCGTATGTCAATCGTATGTGCACCCACATTGGCCATGCTTGGACCATGCAGGGAGGCCTGGGCATTTTCATGATCTTGCGCCTTGTTTTCAGGACAGGAATAAGCTAGGATCCACGCTTTGACTCGTTGAATTCGGAACTGTCATTCGGACACATAGCTGACGGACCGACGGTCAAGAAAAGCTTGATAAACAAAACAAAGTCTAACGTGCCTCTCTTGTACGGCGGCCAAGCCTCTAACATTGCTGCTTACCGTTGAAATGTACTAGCATCTGAGTCTGGAACAAATAATTGAGCCATCTTGCGTCGCTCTGAGATGACGCGCCTAGATGATGCTGTTTTATCGAACTTGAACAGTTTTTCTGGGAGGAGAAAGAGCAGTCTGGAAACCCGTCAACTCAGAATGTTTACCGACGTTTCCTGACAAGAATTCGGCAGATTTACCATTTCAATGGTGCAAATCCGCGTGGCGTAATTTCTGTTCAAAGTTCAATCCGGACTAGAGCTCTGTGGGTCAGAGGAGGGCGTTTAATTGAAGTAAAGGGGATCACTTGAACTTTTTGGCTCGTGTAACGAAGGAAGGAGAAGTTTTACAGCACCATTTCCCCGGGAGACAAGTGCTACAGCTACAGATGAGAGGCGCATCCAAGGCGCATCGGTGTAGCAAGACAAGAAATTAGAATGCCGGTGCCGATCACTGGTCGATCATGTTCGATCATGTCATTTGCAACTTGGACTTGAACCACCACCACCGTCGTCGGAGACAGCGATGTCAATGTCTAAACAACGCGACGTGGCTACTCCCCCGGAGCCGTTGTCGTATTCGTAATCCACATTGCCCAGACCGCATCAACTTGCTCTTGCATCCTACAACTGCCGGACTAAGGCTGGTTCCTACGCCTTTCACTCGAACGTGCTGCATCTATTGTATCGATAGAGGTGATGGCAAGCGTTTTCACGCCTGTCGCGAGATGCAATCTCTGGCATCGCTACTCGTTCGTATCGTTGCGTGGCTTATCGACACGGCGCGGCGCGCTGTTGCTTCGCGGAAAAGAACGGTACTCCGCTTTTCCAGCCTTTTCTGCCGTATCTAATCCTAGCTCTAGTAGACGTTGTTAATCCTTATCCGTTTATCAAAAATCTTAATCCAGTCACCTTCCTCGTCCTTCATGCATCTCCCATTGACGTTATATGTCTCGCACTTTCGGCCTGAAGAGACATCGCTCGAACTTCACATCTTCGTACCTTCCTTCTTTTCCGACCTTCTCCTTTTCCGATACGGCGGCACTTGAACATTTTTTCTACACCATAAGTTCAAGGATCAATGACGTTCCCTCCACATTTATCCTTGAACGCCAGCAACGCCCATTCCTCGTGTCACCGTCATCTGTGCCTGTCCTACTGCTCCACCATCTAGGCCCCTGGGGCTGATGCTCATGACGTCTCATCAAATGTCGCCCCACTGCTGTGCACACCGCGTCCTTTAGATAACTTGGACCCGGTGTTGTACCCAAGGTTCCTCCTTCCTGCTCATCCCCACCTGCGAACAACTGGAATCGCGTCACTCGGTTGTTGGCTCGTGGCCCAAGGAATGTCAAACTTTGTTCGGTGTGCTCGTACGTGACGTTTCTGGGTGTGCGATATTATTCTTATGATTACATAGAATGCCTCTAACGCTTCCTCACTATACTCCGCTATTCCTCCAGAAGTTCTGGCTAACGCATGGGTCGGTCTGCACCACCATGATTTGCGTGTTTGATCAATCGTTTGCAGCGCTCGCGGACCCATTCATCGATATGACGTCTACACCACCGAACTCTCAGAGTTGACTCTATCTAAAGGTTTACGCCGCCAGGCGGCATTCGCTGGAGTTGACGTTGGATCTCTTTCTGGCGCTACTCGATACTCCTACGAGATGGTGTGCGAGCGCTTCGCACTATTGGAGCACCAGACAGAAACGATTCTTGATAACATCATCAACAGCTCCGTCTCCGCCGAATCCATCCCCATCGATCGCTCTCACATCGATGTTCTTCTGACATACTTTGCCTTCCTCCGATTCCGCAACAGTCCAAAGTATGCTTCGGTCATCGAAGAGCTCAGAAACAGAACTTTTGTTCTCAACTATGGCAGTTTAGAGGTGTACAATGACTTGTTTCAGCATTTTACATGGCGCCCCTTCTTCAGATCGATACACGACTTTCTGTCTTCGGAGCAAAGATACATCCCGCCGCGCGATGTTGAATGCATCCGACCAATGATAAATCATATGGAGAAGTTCTGTTGGGACATTCTCCGGGGCGGTGATGTTTACATTGGCCTTGCGTCCAGCGAACAGGAGTACATCTTGCCTGAGTGTTGTTTTGGAACGCTGGATGAGCAATTTGGCGGGAATGAGTACGTTCTCTTATCATGTTAGATTTATGGGTTAACATCCTTGCAGTGTCAACGACAGCTTTTTCTGTCCCATCGCACCTTCCTTGGCGCTCTACGTTATTGGGAGTGGTAGGGACAAATGGCCTGCACCAGGTCCGACGTTTATCGAGGTAGATCACGAATCAGAGATCGACATACATCTCCGCAACGCCATGATTCTTAGTTCGTTATCTCTCGATCCTACACCAACTTCGGAAGGTGCCAAGCTGTACTTCTCGTCCCTCATCTCCATCACCCGGAGCATATCTTCGTACGAAGAGTTCCGGTGCCGCGACTCGGCGCAATTCATCGACTACTCGCGACTCAAGCAGCGCTGCCGACAGAAATATCTCCAGGCGACCGTGACGAAGATGCTCATCGTCAAAGGCGACATCGCGGTATTCGACCTCACGGACGATCTGGAGTTTATCGGGAGCGACCCTGTGGCGTTTGGAGCGTTTAGCGATGTGTGGAAAGGTAGGTGGTACGACCGGATGGAGAGGAAGGAGCGCGTCGTAGCGATCAAGTTCTTGCGGCAGGCGATGGTCCAGAGTGTAAAGGACAAGCTCTTGAAGAGGCTTCAGGCGGAGGTGGTCACGTGGCATCATCTATGCCATCGGAATGTGAGCCAGTTGTTTGGGATTGTGCAGAGCAGGACGAGTATTGGCATGGTGTCGGGATGGTGCACGAACGGGTCTATTGGGCATTATCTGCGGGATGTGAATCCTGGTGCTTGCCGGATGCAGCTGGTACGGTTTTGAGATCCTTTCCATATTCAAGTAACTAATGAATTCTTGCCAGCTACGACAAATCGCTTCTGGAGTGTCGTATCTTCATTCCTTCAATCCGCCTATTGTACACGGAGACCTCAAAGGCGGCAACATACTTGTCGACCAGCGAGGACAGGCGATTATAACGGATTTTGGGTTGAGCAAGGTCATGTCAGACGTGTCGGACCTCGTGTGTTCGTCTTTCTTCGCGGGTTCGATGCGGTGGATGGCACCCGAACTTATTGAGGCGCTAGCCGCGGACGAGGAGCTCATTCCTCAAGTCACGACAGCAAGTGATGTGTACGCGTTTGCGTCGGTTTGTCTTGAGGTGTGTGTGTTCATCCGTCTATGCCGCTGCGTCTTTGATACACGCGTTATGGTAGATAATGACTGGCGTCCCGCCGTATCCGAATAGGAAGAACGATCAGGCGGTGATGCTCGATATTATTAGGAAGGTCAAGCCAAATTGGGGCTCGCCGGCGGGGTGGTCGGAGTGCCTTGGGAAGGTGTTTGGAGGCTTGATGGATCGGTGCTGGGATGAGCAGCCTTCGGCTAGACCGGAGATGGGTGAGGTGGTAAGTGTTTTGGGTGCGTGTAAGTCTGTTACGAGTTAGTTACGAAGCGCCACGTTTGTTTATTTGCTTTCAATGTTGTATCACACCTGCATTCATTATGTGTGTCGTATATTATAGTGGTTACTTTGTTGTCTGCCATCGTGTTATTTTGTAGTGATATTGAAGAATGCCTAGAAAGGTTTACTACTGCTCGCAATAGT
>JADNYV010000302.1:0-41401 GCA_015501055.1 Mucidula mucida
CTGGGCCATCGGTGACAGCCAGAACGAGCAAAGAAAGTCAGCCAAATAACCCGAAGGAGTCAATCACAAGCTGAGCCAAGGCAAGAGACACGAATCTCTCCGAAAACGTAGCATTCTCCAAGTCGAAGATAACTGACGTGGCGACGTCAATACACTGTTATTATTAAGTAAGAGTCCGTCAAATTAAGACAAGAATGCCTACATTCGAATCTACTGGATTCTTGCCTTACAGGTCAACTCGCAGTAGTAAACGATCAACATGATGCTAACAAACGGCGTACCTCGCAGTTCAGTCATTTTCCGTGTCCTGATATAATATGACTGAATCAATGGAACAGGCAACAAGAGCAGTTGAGGGCTTACTCAGATTCACGGTCTTCACGCGGCATTGAAAACCTGTCAATGGTCAGCATTTTTTCATCGCCATCACAAGAAGATGAAGACTTGCCCGTGGAAAGCCTCACGAAGCCTCACGACTTGACGGTGGTCGACCAGCCTTTCAGATGAGTTGGTCAATGATGAAGCGCAGATATATCACTGAGTTTATGGTAAGAAGGGAGGAGAGCTGGCCAGCAGTCAGCCTGGAAAGAATCGAAATCAAGCTGACATACTTCGTCCTCGGCTACAGGGCATTCCGACTATCATCCTACAAAGCGTACGACGCTCAGCTCGTCAAACGTGTGCACCTGTCAGTCCCGACTAGGGATCCGAACCGTAACCGTATACGTTACGGCCGTAATGCTTTACGGTGCATTACGGTCTGAAGCCGTCCGGACCCGTAACCGTAAAGATGCTTCAAGACCACTTCGGTACGGTTACAGGTAACCGTTACGGCGTCCATACGGGTGGGGGATTGGACTCTGGAGGCCGTGGTACGCCATCCAGACATGAGGATTAGTTGGGGTAGCGATCTGAGGCCAAGAGAGGTACGTGGAATGGCTACAGCACGCTGTGGGGCATGATCTGGCGACGCCACACTGGTACGGGCACCTGCCACCCGTAACCCGTACCGGTCCCGTAACCGTATGGGGGCGTGTCACCAAGGCATACGGGACGGTACGGGTACCCGTACAACCCGTAACCGTAAGCCGTATTGTACGGTTACGGTGCGGATCCCTATCCCGGACAAGTTGCACAAGGTGTCAGTCGGGAAATCTAAACGGGAAAATGGAGCGCGAGGATACAGGATGAATATATGACCGTGAAGTCACCGTCGATCTGAACTACAGATTGGTTGGCTCCGTGAAATGATCGAAAGAATATTTGAGGCACGAACCTTATAAGGCTCGAATCAACGAACCCAAGAGCATAGTTTGTCGGCATAGGCAGAGAAAGTGCCCATGGTGCATGTCCAAGAGTTCTTGATGTCGTAGCCTTGTGAAGTCGCGCAGACTTCACAGGGTTGTGTTCCAAGTGTGGCGTTACTAAGTTCCCAGAATCCGTCGTTATTATCGCAGTGAGAAGCGAGGAATGCGAGCGCATTTGATGCCACGGCTCCGTTCTTCATATTTTGAACCACAAAAGGAGTCGAATTGCCCAATCCAGAGACACCGAAGCCGCGACGCGTCGCTGATACGAGCAATGTCATTTCAGGATAAACGTGATGGTGGAAGGAAGGTAACTTGGTAGGTGTCAACCTGCCGGATTCAGATGATCGCTGGTAAGTCCGTTTTCCAACTCAGGGTAATGAAGCTCATAACTCCTCTAGACTTTATTCCGCAAGACACTACACTTTTCACTAGTACGCGCTGGAAGAACTTGGACCCCTTCATAAGTGTCTGCGGTTATTTCGATGGTAGTGGTAGTCTGATCGGTGTCATAGATTTCAGGTATTTCCAAGATAGGCTCTAATGTTGAAGAGGAACGTGGCGATGTTGGTTGGAGGAACGGACCGGGTTCCTGTAAATTATGTAAGCGGAGTTTCTTTCATTGTTCAGAAACTTTCATTCTGATATCATGAACCAGGTATGAGCTGCAGGAATCCAAAGCTTCTCCAATTGATTCTTGGTCTAGCGGATACTAGAGGATCAATCAAGTTGTCGGACCCATCCACTTGAGGATCTTATCAGTAACCTACAAACGGGCAAGAGAGCATTTCATTAAATCTATTGCGACTCAACTGATTTCTCGGAATCTTGCCTGAAGAGCTCCACTCAGAACGCACAGCGCGTACGCATCTTGACCAACTCCTTCGATATCGACTTGCTGAATTGGAAGAAGCAAGAGCTTTTTTGACATTGAGCTCTTCTGTATCGGACCAAGATATCAAGGACTTGGTCATTCAGTTGAATCAGGAGGTCTACCAACTTTCCGCATCCATGATCGATAAATTCACATTCTCCTCTGTCCAACACGTCAGTAGCAGTCGCAAACCTGATCTACTGGGGCAGCGCCTTGAGGCGCTCCTCCGACGTATGAAGGATCACCCTGATGTACTAGACGTTCTTCGAGGCTTCGCTATTCAGGAGAGCCTGCTACGTATATGTGCCGGTATTATCATGGCATGGAGTATGCGGCCAAAGCTAAGCACGGCATTGGGAAAGCTGAGTGGCGATATCTACGCTACTAGTACGTCCCATAAGCTTACAATTTGTTCTACGCTTATAATCAGATGATCCACGGGTTGCCGCACGCTGGCGCGCTCTAACGCGCGCGCAATCCAAATACAAGGATCCAGAGGCGGTTGTATCCTTTGCCGTGGACGTAATCATCCGCGACTTGGCTCCTGTCCTTTCATTTCTGGGCGCCTTTGGCGAGAGTGATGAGAGCCATTTACTCGCACTGCGAGACACCTATGCTAATCGAATTCAATATCTTGCACGTGCAGCAATTCAACTGGATCGGGCCATGTACGAGGACCACGTGGAATCTCAACTTGAGCTGGCAGTTGTGGACCAAAGTCAGCACTTTGAGGTCTCTTTGATGGAGGAATTCGACCAGGACTTTTCATCCTTAATCATGGAAAACATAGATAACAATGAGTATCCGGAGGACGGGATTATCTGTATGTACGAGCTAGGTTTGCGAGATACATGTGGCGTCATATTTCTGAAACCTGTAGTTGTCCGTATAAACTCAGGCCGTAGTGGCATGAATCAGTAGACAGGCCAAGGGGGTATAGATATTCATGCACAATGCATAGTAGCCAAGTTCTTTCAAGCAGTCTCTTACGACTCGGTTGCAACGTTTTCACCCTGAAGGAAATTTGCGCAACACCAGCACCCGAGAACATCGAGAACATCGAGATGAGCCTGTAGACCAGCGCGGGATTCGGAAATAATAACCAAGTTGTCGGCATGTTCGAGGTGAGATACATGAACGCCCCGCAGACACGCGTCATCTGGTCTGTCCGGTAGTTGGAAAGTACAGAGGAAGATGTTCCACAAGGTCGGCGACACGGGATCGCCCATGAGGACACCATACAAGGACTTATAATCCTCAGAGATCCCGCCGCGGACCTTCACAACATATATCATTTTCGCGTACAGCACTCATCAGTAAGTACAAGCCTGTATGGTTGGTATGGAGTCATGCCAACCATACCAACCATACAGCCATGATCGTGTATGGTGACATAAATGACCTGCATACCACCATACACGCTCCCGCCGCCAGCCATACGGAGCCATACAGAGTGACCATACTACACCATACCTGCCATATCATTCCATATTCCAGGCTTCAATGCCACGATTTGCTTGTACGACGGGTAGGATGGGGTGATATGAAATGTGCATTGAGCTACGACTACTACACGAGCATGATATACCAAAATACAGGACAGCTAGTGCTACTGGGAGGCTCGCGGGGCCACATGTTGTGGCGGTGGGTGGATGGATGACCCAATCCTCCCGAACTGTCTTAGGCACGACAATGGGGACCTACTGTGGCCGTCGGAGGCATACTTCAGTGGCTCAGGTGGTGGTGCATCTGCATGTATATGAGAACGGGGATAAGGCAGTCTACGAATCTCACCTTGTTACATGTACCGCGTCGCGATCTTCCAGTGCATCAGCGTTGTCGGTTATCTTGAGAACTCGCCGTCTGTGCAATGTCGGCGGTCGCTGCCTCGTCTTGTCTTGCTCGCAAGCTTGCCGCGTCCTCCTGGCAGTCTCCGCTCGGGTTCAAGCATTGTCGTGGCTGGCAGTCATTGTTGTAACAGTCGTGAGTGTCGCGGCTCGTCATCTCATCATCGTCGTCGCAGCTCATCGTCATCATCATTGTGGTGTCTATCGTCCTCGTAGTCGTGGTCGTCCTAGTACCCGTCAGCCTCATAAGTATCTGTGGTCGTCGTAAGTACCTGTCCTCGTCCTTGTGCCCAGTGTCCTCACCCTCGTACCCGGCATCCTCGTCGTACTTGCAGTCGTTATCGATATTGTGGTCCTCGTTGAAGACATAGCCAGACGAAATCTGATGAGAATATGAAGAAAAGCACGCACCTCGACGCCGTGCTGGCAGCAGACAGCGCGTCGGCGAGCTCCTGAGTCTTGAGGATGTTATCGTCGTGCTGCTGCGGTCGCGGTCATCGTACCGTTGTGCTGTCGTCGTCGCGTTAATGTTGTTGAAAAAGAGAGGAAAAAACGTGCACCTTGCCAACGCCAGCCATCAGCAGACAGCATGGCGTCAAGTGAGCTAATCCTCCAACCCGTGGTGGTCGCGAACAGCCTCGTTCGAGGGCTTACGCATCCTGCGGGGCCGCCAGGGCTCTAGAATAAAAGGGGCTAGAAAAGAGTTAGATGAACAAAGAACGAGACTTGGAAGGCCCGCGTCCCGAGGTCGGGTCGTCGGTGCCTAGGCGTCGCGAAGCAGTGGCGGTTAGAGGACAAGATCTGCTCGAACGCAAAGTCAACATGCATGTGATCGATTGCGTGCTCACGCACAGACCATGCATCTCGGACCGGTGCTTTGCCGGATCCGTCAACGCGTTGTCTTCAACATCGACGACCAATGCACGTCGAGTCGTAGACAAACCAACTACACTCGCACAGGAGTCCCTATATCACACTTTCCATAGCTCTTGAATTTTTTCCCCAGACATGTGTATGGCAAATGTGCCCATGTATGGTCATCTGGGTGTCTGGCATCGTATGGCAAGTATGCTACCATGCCTTGCCATACGCCATGCTGCACCATACACTGCCATACAGATAGGAATTTACTGATGCTGTGCGTACCCAGTATATTCCAGGCAACCCAGCGTCTGCGAGTTTGAGCCAGAGCGAGGCATGGTTCATTCCAGCGAACACGTTAGAAATCTCTAGGAACTCAACATATAATGTTTTGTCCCTCGACCGGGCCTGTTCTATCAGCGTCCGCAGGGCAAAGATGTTGATTATGTACGGCGTTCGACAAGGGCCGGATGACGGGACCGGCGATCCGAGCAGCACTTGATCGCTGTTCGGAGCTTCTCTCTGAGTCTTCCACCCAACTTCTACCAACCATCACCACAGTGCCGTCCCCTTCTCCTATACATCCTCTCCCCTGTTGTAGTGACTGCCCTCCTTGTCTACCAGACGCATAATACCGCCGTGTAAGCCCTGCCAAAGCAGGCAGCACTTTTTTATTCCAGCGCCATCGACAGAGCAAGTGTCACGCAGAGCATAGTCTCGCTGCATGCGATAGACAGCGGGGAAGGAGAAATAGACACTCACTTCGTTAGACGAGCAGCACTGGGTGGGTTCTCTTTTTTTTCATCATATATTCACGCTCAGTCGGTTTTCAAGAATCCGAACAGCGAGCAAATGCTGTGATGACTGCTGTTCCTCTGGCGCCTTCAAACCAACGATGAAAGAGGCGAACTCGATGGCGCAGTTATCCCATCAGCTAGACTGGCTTTTTGGGACATCGACTCTTTCTACATGTTTCGCATGCTCATCTTGCACGGGAATTCGACTCGTCCTTCACCATACTACTTCGGCATATCCTTCCGCCCTCTCTGGACTGAACGCCGCCGCCGACCATATTGGACCCGGTCGTACAGACTCGCCACGCAAACCTTTTGCTAGACCTCGAATAGGCCGTTCGGGCCAAGTTCGGGCTTTGCTTCCAACTTACACGGTTCGTGCCGCTGCTCCTTCTTAGCCTGCCCGACTCCCAATCTTGACTATAGACACGGACCAACCCCGCCGTGAACTCAGGCTCGGGACTATGTCCTTCGATGACCTTGCCCGCCAGTCGCCGCTCACCCAGGGTCTACTTTCTCAAGTCGTAAGTCCCCATGTCCATTCGTTCTTCAAGCTCTCCCCGACACTTCCAAACAGATCTTGGAATGATACTCGCCTTGTGTACGCCATTCGGGGGCGTTGTCGTCATGACGCGTCCTGTCTCATTTGGCTTCACGCCGGTGGAAGCAAGGAGACGACACCTTTACTTGGAACTGGTGTGGGACGTTGTCTTCGTAACTTGTCCATTCCCATTCAACTTCGCCTCGGTGGAAGCACGAAGACGTCACTTGGGACGTTCTATTCCATTTTTCTTACCACTGTCATATTCATTTTGGGTGGGATGAGGGGCGCGGTGTTTAGATAGCGTGTCATATCTCGAAAGGTAAGGGGCTCTACCGGGCATACATGGAGGGCTGGATTGTCTTGCGTGTCAACCAGCCACTGATACGAGGACTAGGATGACAGGACAATAATGCGACGACACCGATGACAACGTGATAACGACGCAGTCGACAAGATGTTTGCTGTCCCCGTTCCGCAGCTGTTATTTACCCTTGCCTTGTTTCAAGGTTGTACGCACTATCTATGATTACTATATCTGCTTCGTATTTACATGCTTGTTGTATTTACATGCCTGTTTGCCTACCATGCACAATAATACTTTTGAATCACCTGAACCTCTGAAAATACAAATATTTTAGGCTTCGACAACACCGTTATCTCTAAGAGGCTGCGGCAGCGAGTTTCAAGGATTTTGTACAAGCAAGGCATGTGATCCGGATTCTTTGGCTCACATTTTGGATGGCCTAAGGGCCTCAGGTATAATTTACCTGACTCCGAATCCAAATCCGACCCTGTGACGTGTTGCTTGCTTGTCTAGAGCAATTCAGTACAGGTGCGTCGCATTGTTGTTTATTAGTTTCTTAATCCTATCTCGTTATACAGGCTACTAGAATGATGGATGAGAAACCAAAGCGGGGAAAGCGCGTATCTCACTGCCAATGTGAGACATATTGCGCGTCTTTGACCTATCAGGATCCGATTACAGGCGACTGGAAACACGGATGTCTCCTTCCACGTAGCTCATACCAGGACCACCAAACTGTCCAGAAGAGGTTGGACGGTGAAAGGGCTAATAGCGCGCCATCCATGCAGTCTTCCAATGTCCCAACCGTCTCCTTTTCCCATATGGCTGACCCTGCCATTGGTACGGGCTTAGAGTCTCGTGTGGACGGTATTCAACAACGGCTGGAGACAGTGGTTGAGTGGCGTCTGACCTTTGTCAATGCTGGAACAGCAGATGCCCCACCCTTTTCTTATCGTGACATTAGACGCTTAGACGATGAGGAGCAGGACTTTTTCGGCCTGGTGATTGAGGATCCTTGTAATCGGGACTTTCTGGAGATCGAGGGGCGGCTATATGAGGCATTGCTAGCCTTGCATCACTTAGAAGCGTCCGGCGCTACAGTGGATGTCTTGAAATCCCGAGTTACGAATCTACTACTGAAAATGGGCGCCGTCAAGGAGTCAGAATGGCGGCGTGTTTATCAGACATCGGCGCATACGTTCAACTCTGGTGTGTTGTTTAAGACATGTTTTTCGCTCAAATTCTCATTTTGCTTAGACAAGTACTTTCTTCCCTATCCACCACGTCCAGACCCTGTTCGCATCTTCTCCTTTGCACTACTTATCGTCCGGTACTTTTTCAACATGCCGATCCGTGCTATAAGGCTCCTCACAACTGGTTACAATGAAGCTCTGAAGGCTGACCATGCGGACGCTGCTCAACTACCCAAAGATCCTTCCACACTCGTCTCCGATTATCGGTTACAACCGGAAACTAGCACGTTCCTATGCTGTCCGGATTGCTGTAGGCTATATCCTCTCCCTCGTGCACCGAACGACCCGCCTACATGCATGCACCAGGACACCCCGGGATCGCGAATGTGTGGAGCGCCGCTCTGGAAGGAACGTGAAGTAAAACAACGGACGGTCACTAGTCCCATCTTGAAGTACGATCATCGCTCCTTCAAAGATTGGTTGGCCCGATTACTGGCTGTACCCGGGATGGAGGAACATCTAGAGGCGTACAAACGATGTCAGAAGGAGAATATCATGGATGACATTTGGCAGTCACCGTTCTGGTGGGACTGGAAGGATCAGGATGGAATACGCTCGTTCATGGGCTCCGCGCTTGGAGATGAACTGAGACTTTTATTTGGCCTGGGAATGGATGGATTCAATCCATTTCAATCAAAAGAGTCTAAACAGGTTAGTGCGACATTAACATTGGGTGAATAGTCATGACTGTTTTCCAGGTTCGATTGTCCACAGCTATATACCTCGTTTGCCTAAATCTCCCCCCCCATTTGCGCTACCTGCCGGAGAATATCTATCTTGTTGGAGTTATTCCCGGCCATCCATCTACGTATCGCGTCAACAACTTCTTGGATCTCTTAGTTGACGATTTTCTTGAATTCTGGCAAGGTGTTTTCTTCACGCGCACTGATCAGATGCCACATGGACGTAATGTACGCGCCGCGATTGCCCTTGTTATCTGTGATATGTTGGCAGCACGACAGGTCGGCGGCTTCAGCAGTTCCACTTCATCGCGCTTCTGCACCTCATGTGCGCTTCCTATACAAAATATCGATAACATCGACAAATCGTCCTGGCCTAAGCGCAATTGGGAGGAGATGCGGGCGGCTGCCGCTGAATGGGAGGGAGCTGAAACGGACAGTCAAAGGGAGAGGATATTCAAAGCCTCCTTCATGCGATGGTCTTCTCTAAACCGTCTACCGTACTGGAATGCTGTCAAGGGTGTAGTTCCTGACGAAATGCACTTTGGGCCACTGGGCATGTTCCAAGAGCATTGTCGAGTGATATGGGGTATCAACGTCAAGGTGGACGGCGGGGATGGAACTGCTCCGGATATTGGTATTGTTCGGCCATCGGACAAAGAACTTCTCAGAGCTCTGGAAATCATCAACAGCCTCAGTCTAGATTCGGGTACAGAGGCATGTATCAAGCGCATAGAGGGCTTGGGCCGCGAAGCGTTGATAGCTATCTGCTTCGATAATGATCTGCCCTTTGGTGGAAGGAAAGGCGCATTGGCACGCACAATCCACAGCTTCGTATGTCTTACAGTATTTCTTTGCATCACCAACTAACTCTAATTTAGAGGCGTGAGCATCCGCATGCTCGATTACAACTGAAGCATTCGGAATCATCAGACAATCCCATACACTCAGTTCCCGCCCCAACTGCTGATAACAAAGATGGCGAAGACACTGACGAGGATGAGGGCGCCAGAACCACCTCAGAACTTGGAACGTCCGCCTTTCCCACTGA
Organism: Mucidula mucida; assembly: GCA_015501055.1. Classification (NCBI taxonomy): domain Eukaryota; kingdom Fungi; phylum Basidiomycota; class Agaricomycetes; order Agaricales; family Physalacriaceae; genus Mucidula; species Mucidula mucida. The sequence goes on from JADNYV010000302.1 coordinate 9,516, forward strand.
ACCCAGCGATGCCTCTACCTCCCCTGCTCCCTCAAATTTCATCTTTGGCACGCAGCGCGATCCACGTGATCAGAGAGGCAAGTTCACCTTGGGACCGGGCAGAGAGCCTATCCCTGAACATGTTCGTCTAAAGAAGATAGACGACTGGAAGGAGAAGTTCAGGAAGGGGGTGCTTGGTAAATCGATATTGGCGACAAAGTTTAGCAAAGACGAACTGCGGGATTGGTGCACGGAACTGAATATACACTTTCATCGAGCGATAGGAAGCCCGACTTGGTGGAGCGATTATACGAATACGTGCGTGGATTCAATTTTCAAGGCAATTGTCATTAAATATCACGTCAGATGGGCGACAATGCGGTGCCCGATCACCCAACTCACGTCTTGGGCAAATCTCTCATGTTAGAGGTTCGAAAGGATATCGAGGCGTCTAAGTTTCCTCTTGGGATCAACAAGGCTCCGTTAACTTGGGGAACCCCAGGTCGCGGAAAACTGAGCGCTGATGCTTGGAACGTCGTCTGCACCATTCACTTGGTTATTACTCTTATTCGGATATGGGGCTATACTCCGGGCGAGGAAGGACCGAGACGGCGGTTCATGCTCCACAACTTCCTCGATCTTGTGAATGCTGTTCTTATGGCCAGTAATCGGCGCTCCTCTGGAGCACATGCACAGTCTTTCTACGATCACGGTCATCGCTACCTGCAAAAAGTTACAGAACTCTACAGGAACTTTAATATCAAACCTGTACAGCACGTAGCCCTTCATTTTGGCGACTTTTTAGAAACGATGGGTCCATCACATGCTTATCGAACTCCAGGATTCGAACGTATGAACTATACGATGCAGATGACGAATACCAATAAGCATCATGGTGCGTGTGTATCTTACACGTACTAGTTGACACTACTAACTGGATGCATTTACTAGGTGAAATCGAAAAGTCTTTCTTGCATCATAATGCTGAAGCAGCAGCTCTTGCCGCGCTGCTTCGGACTAAATCTGATGTTACTTCGAAGGCGCAGTCCCTCATAGAGCAATACGAAGAGCTCCGAACTGAGCAAAATCTAGGTTTACGAATGCTCAGTGAAGACGTTCAGGCTATGGATGGGGCGCACGGCCAACATATAGTTGTACCTATCGACGACTCTTTGCGCATCATTTTACAGTCGCACTCTCCGACCTTGGGTACGCTATCCCATATCGTGCGGTTCCCAAAAGTTATCATCGATAGCTGGGAGTATGCATGTTCGATACAAAACGCGTCTGGTACCCAAGCTCTGATCAACCATCCTTCTAATGGTGGTGTTTCCCCCCGAGCTGGTCACATTACCGATATCCTGCGAACTCCATTAGGAGAAATCCTCTTGATATATCGTTTATTCCAGACGAAGGACGCCTTGCCATACGATATGTATCGCGAGTTAGGTCAAGGCTTCCTTACCAAGCGAAGCGATGAAGAGGCACTGTATATTGCTGGCAGAGATGCAGTGCTCTGCGCCTGTGTAGTGACCGAGATGGAGATACAGACATATGAGGTCTTGCATATTCTTCCACGCAGCTTTGTGAGCGCCTTATCTGTTGAGCGTGCTGAATAATGGCTAATATCATTAGAAAATGGCGCCCATCTCCTTGAACAGTTTTCCTAACCTGCCACCACCTCCTCCCACATTGCCGAACCCTAAAAAACGAAGGAACAACGATGATGATGATGATGTTGACGATGACGATGTTGACGATGACAACGGCTCTCGAAAACGTCGTCGGGGGAATTGGGGTACATCCCTTCAAATTCGCGGAGAAAAGGGTAGAAGTTCCACTGCAGGATCTCATCTAGGCGTACGTCGGAGCAAAAGATTGAATGAGCAACGCAAAGAACGAGACAGCTAACTTTAGCATGCTGAATTTCTTAAGTGGTAGTGGTAATCATGTATTTTTCACTCAAGCGTCACTTGTAGTAGGCCTGATGAATTAAAATATACTACGCAATGCCTCATTCTGGTGATCTTGACATCGGATTCAGGCTTGGACTCAGAGTGTGAGATTTACCTTCAAGTTCTGTGCCGCACTCGCCCACATTATGCAGATCCAAGTTTGATGAACAAACACTTCAAGAGGACCGCACATCGCACCGAACACGTGCTGTCGTCAAAGCGCGACTCCGTAGACCTCAGGTGAGCAACTGAGAACGACCCGGATGCCAATTTGGATCTGAGGGATTTCAGCTGAATTCCGCGATACTTAGAAAATTCTCCTTGAGGCTGGTGTCAAGATGCCCAGCTGGACAAAGGATGGCTCATCACGATGTTGAGATCGACGCCATTCTGCCGCCTTCCCACGCACCTCGCCCAGCCGGAGCCGAAGCTTGCTATCACCCGCCTCCCGACGTCAATCTTGCAATTAAGTAGTCATCACTATGGCGTTGAAGAAATAAGGTGAGTTCAACTTCCCTCATCCGCATTCTGCTCAACATCCGCCAGAACTGCTCATTCCAAGTCGGCAATGACGCCACACTTAAACTTGAACTGCGTTTACCCAATTTGGAACTTGATGGCAATGAGATCTCTAGAGAATTCAGCGTTGATTCCGCGGTACAATTTCGGGCTAGGAGCAAGCGGTACGTTGCTGTGCTATTCGCGCTCTGAAGGCTCTTCCTGCCTTGTATGGGCGAAACTTCAAGAGCTTTCAAGTCTGAGCGGCGGTAGTCAGCATCACCCGCCATGTATTACGTTGGTTGATTACTGACCTACCTTCCTTCAGACCTCCCTTCAGGGTTTCCGACCTCCAATCAAGACCTTGCATCTCCATCGGCTAGTTGTGCCTTCACTCGTATCAGTCTCCTTGTCGATCGCCATCTAGATTAAAGATGTCGACACTAGTCGACGACTTGACTCCTGGCGCAGCACTTTCTCACTGACTCATTCATCGCAGCCTCTTTTGTTTACTCGGCTTGGCACTGTACTCGCCCTGTACGGAACTTCGTGTCTCTTTGAAGAGCTTGGAGAGGAATCCAACGCCGCAGTAAGTCTTGACTTTGTCCACGCCTTCTGATTGCTCGAACCTTGCAGCACTATACTCTTGTGCTTCCGGACATCGCTGGAACAACTTAGGCCACTGAAAGGACGCTCATCAAAATGACATCGAACAAGTTATTACTGACTTAGCCAACATTACAGATGACGCCTCTCGACTCGCCATCGCGCGGCCTTGAAACGTGCTGCATTTGTTACTTTATGGAGAACACATTTTGTTACCTCTGGCTGCGGAGCACTAGCAGTTTCTTACAGAAGCGAAAGAAACCGGTCTATTTTGTCATATGTGTAGTACAAGCGTAAGTTACTTTGTATAACGCATGCTGGTATACTAACGAGTCCGTTAAACAGGTGTAGAATAGCGTCGGTATATAAATAGAGGGGCTGTAAGGCTACGCATGGGAGGAGTATGGTGTCAGATGGCAGCCTGACGTCGTCGGCGAGCTCGATGTTTGGCATATGCCGGCGGTGCGGTGATGTCGGTGAGACAAGGGTGTCTATGGATTTATCAGGAAGGAAGAGAATTTCGAACAGTAGAAGGCGCCTAAATTCTCTGAGCTTACCTGCTGTGGCGTTTCGTTTTGACAACCAAGGCATCCCCCCGATCATCATCATTGACGACGCTGCCTGGCTGTGGTAAAGCTCCTTCCGTTACGGGGCGTCTTGGCAATGAACTGAGGCCGCTGTTAGCTGAAGGGTATTTACCATGAGTACATACCTGATAGACCCTTTGTAGAAGCTTTGCATCCCGAATTTAACGAGATCCCGTTCCACGTTGAGAAGCGCTACAGGCTCTCGACTACCGTCTGAATCGAATTGAGTATCAGGTTCCAGGCGCGGCTGACTCCGACTCATTGAGCTTTGGTTGATGAACGCAGAGTGTAAGAGCATTGAGGGGTCGGATACAGAGCTGCATTGCTGCGTTGACTGATTATAGAAGCATCTTGCATCTCCTAAGGCAAAGCCATAATATCCTAAATGGTATGTTCAACTCTGTTGAGCCGCAAACCGTTGATTGACGCACCTTCGGACATGTCAGAGAGTGTGGAGGACGTGGAGGCGGTATTCGGGCACGGAATGAACAGTGTAGGAGAGTACATGCCTCACGTGGATTTTGAGATCTGCGGGGAACATGCTAGTGGTAGTGTCACCTGCCTGATAGACAGAGCGCGGGCAGAAGATGTTGGAGTGGGGGGTTCTGAGTTGAAGGAGGAGCACGGACACTGTCGTTCACCCTGCCAACACCCTAAGTCCTAGCCAAGTTGCTGTGCCGGTTAACTCCATGCTCCTGCTGTGCCATCCATCATGCGACCCGGCCCCGACTTCGCCATCCCCAACGCGCCCAGCCCCTTGCAGGCTGACATCATATCGAAGCACTGCCTTCGGGCCCCCCCTTGGCGTCGTCAAAAGGGAGGGTGAGGCCTGAGCGTGTCGCTCCCGCCTTAACGAGGACCGCTTTAACGGACGGGTTCTAAACCAAGAAAGTCAGAACACCTGCACTTGACGACAGAGCAGCAGAAACATGGTTAAAGCCACTGTGAAGATACCTCCAGCACTGGGCTTTGGAAGTAGGCTCAAGGTCGGCCCGCTATCGACAAAACCACGGTGCTGAAGATGGCTACGCGATGGAGGAAAAGAGGGCGGGAAGGAAGCAATGGAAGAGGAGGCTCACCTTTGGGCATGGTCAAGAGGGTGAACAAAAGGAAAAGCAAGACGGCAAGGAGCTGCTGCTTGACGCCGGACATGGGCGTCAAGACGAAGGTCTAAAAAAACTAGCGCCAGTTTAAATACGTGCCCATGTGACTGAAACGCGGTCAGGACTCGGCGGCAATCTATTGCCGGGCATGAGTCATCACCCAGATAAAGGCGGTAAGGCTGTCGTCATGGCCTTGGCGCCCTTTATCGTCATCAGATGTCATCTCGCAATTGGAAGTATTGACTGAGGAATGATTCTACGAGACCCATATGCATGGTACTCAAAGTAGCATGATTGTGATGACATGATGCGCACAAGAGCTCGAATAATTTATAAACCGCGTAGCGCATGATATCTACGAGGCGCAGTACCGAACCCCATAACAACCGCATGGCGTCGGGACCAGTTAGATGGGTTTCGAACTCCTGGATTTTCGTGTCTACTTTAGGCCATGGAAAGACTCCTGAGCGTCGAAAGTCAGAGAGTGCAAAGTCAATTAATAACATGGAAAGCAAGAAACCGAGAGGAACATCGATGGTGCGCTTGTCCCTGCCAAGATCGCGTATGGCAAGGGAAAGGGATTTGAAGCTGACCGAGTCCTGGCAGAGAGTTACTGTAGTACGTATTTCGCAAGTAATGAGTACACGCACCTTGAAGTATTCGGCGCTCTCTGGATGGCCGTGAATCACGTCGGAGACGATCATGAACACCGGGCGAATGCTCTCCAACACTTCGAGTAAAATCTGCGCCTCTGGCTCGTGTATACACCTGTCTTGAGCGACACGCAGTGTAGACAACACGCTCATGAGCATGATGAACCTGTCTAGTTCCCGAAATATCTCCTTTGTACGAGCGTCTTGCAGCATGACTTTTTTGTATTTCTGTCAGGACCTGGCACAGTCAACTCCAGTCGTCCCCACAAGTACGACAACTCACCTCTGTCTTTTCGCGGAGAGTATCCGCGTTCTTGAGGTTGTCAAGCGCATTGCGCATAAGCTCGATCGTCACCTCCCGCAGCACATTCGCGCGCTGCAATCGAATTCGCCTAAGTCTTAAATTACGGGTAACAAGGAAACGACTTACCTCGAACAGTCGACTTGCCGCCTTGAATGTCCTAAGCAATTTCGTGGTCAATAACTAACAGATACAATAAAATCCGGGGCTTACCGAGTTGGTATATGAGCGAACAGAACTGTACTGCTGAAAGTTCGCAGTCAGAAACGACAAAGAGAGAGGGTGCAACACTCAGACTTACTGCTGCGTTGGCTTCGCCTCAAAAGCCTGCCAAAGAGATGCGCGGATCCTACAGCGCGAAACCGAGGAAATGAAACCAGCTGATACGAACATGGTTAAGGAGACAACGCAACAACGAGAAGAGGACTTACCGACAGAGACGACAGCGTTGACAGTGAGGCTCAACGACGAAGAGACAACCTTGACTTGAAAACAGATGAGTCAACGACGCCAAGAAGGAAAGCAACAGACGTACCACTGGGGTCAATGACAGCCATAGAGAACTAGCAAAGTGTGATTCAATCATAAAGAAACAGTGAGCAAGCAAAGGACTCGGGCAACGTACCTGTCCATCGAAGGGCAAACAAAGTCAACGCATCATCGACAAATACCTTTGTCAACGTGCACTGATGAAGGGTTGATCAATGTTGAAGGACACAACGGTAGCGAAGACTCACAGTGCGGCGATGTGAAGATGACCATCAGAGCAAAGTGCGGTCAATGTCTGCCCAAGATAGTCAGTGTCGATGAAGAAACAAGACGGTGAAGGAGAGACTGACCTCTGCGAGATGACGGAGTACCTAAGCGTGAGTAGTCTTGAGGATCGATACTGAAAGTAGTTAGCGATTGATAACAATAAAGGGAACGGGAGACGTACTCGATATCGAGAAGCATAGCGAGAAGTACGGCGACCCCGTACTGAGAGACGTGGTCGGCGAGGCCGATCCTAAAGGCATCGATGCCTTGATGAGACGAAGGAACTAGAGACAAGTCTGAGTCAACATCGGTCAAGGTCGGTTCAATGAAAAGATCAACATACCTTCAAGAAAGCAACGAGAATGTCGACATCGTTAAAGTAAGTCAATCTAGGATCGACGTCAATGGAGATCAGTGAGAAGAAGGCGTGACTAACCGAGGGTAACGAAAAGTCTTCGAGGATAGTCAACGAACATGAAGGTAGGCCTAAAGAAGGGTAAGTCAACCAACCAACATGTGTGCAGAAAGGTTCAACATACCGTAACTTGAGAGCGCCGTCTCACCCGCCAACGCTGACGAGCGCCGCCCGAGTCCAAGTTCCATCAAGTCGGATCCGGACCTGTTGGCGAGGTCAAGTCGAATATGTTGACGGGGTCGTCCCGCGCTACGATTCGATCCCATAGATGGCGGCGAGAGCCATCAAACAGTCGAATCCCGACGTCCCGACATCCTGTGGAACGATGAGCACAAGTTCAACATGACGGTAGGAAGACACTTACGCGGCGGACACGATGCTGAGGCTAGCGATCCCAATGACGGCGGCAAGACGGCGTTGACATTGCGGTCATAGTAGGAGAGAGGCTCAACGTGGGGGAAGGGAAGAAAGAAAGTGGGAGATCCCAAGTTGTCCAAAGCAGATCCAGATCTGCCTGTTTTGACGCGATCTTGGCTGCGCTCCATTGGGATGTTGGTAACGTTGATGTGAGAGTAGATTCCGGGTGTGAATAGACGCGCACAAGTGCAGAGAGAGGAGGTATACATTGAAATAATAAAACAGCCTCAGTGTGGTCGAAGTCAAAAGTTCAAGTCAGTCCAATCACGCGGATCTTGACATCTTACCACGACCTTCGACATGCAATTCTGAGCCTCTACTACGACGACAACATCAAGACATTTAGCGCTGACATCAGATACAATGGAAGACTTACGACACGTATGTAGAACACACGCGATCCTTCCGGAATTAGTCGGATTGTTCAAGGTACCATACAGAACGTCGTTCGGCTCACTGTGGATTAGGGTTTCAAGAACTTGCATGTTGACGGCTCTCAGCCCCGGTTACTGCTGTAACCAGTGAGCCTCGTGTAATTGGTAAGTGCGGATCCTTCCTCGCATGTAGTTTATTGACTTCGCTCGGTGGTCATAGGGTGGGATTCCGCATAGTCCTCTGGTGCTCGGAGGAGGCGGTATCGATGTTGGGGATGTGGGCGGCAATCGTAACGCCCCTCTCCAACGTAGTAGTACATGTGAGTTTTTAATTCAAGTTCATTTTCATGAAGATTTAGTTCATTCACGCAGCCTCATCCTCGCGGTACAACTATGTATCTACAATGTCTTCGAATCTACTGTATCTACGTCTTCTACAGCGCGCTTAAGGCGTGAACATCTCAACCCGCATGGCCCGAAGCCTCAACCGAACTCGTCGAACGCGCAAGGCGCGCCGTTCTCATATCTCTGGCGGCAACTGAAGAGCTCAAGAAGTTTACGTTCCATCTAATTTCATTGTCAGGAAAGAGTGAGATCCGAATGGACGAAACGTATGTACATCAAGTTCAATGTAACGGGCGCTAATTTCTCTTCACAGCGCGCTGCCGACCCCGAAGCGAACGCGTTCCACGCTGTTGAAGCTCCTCCCGCAAATCTCCCTTGCTGGAACCCGAGTCAGTCCCGTCGTCCTCGCGAAACATGGAAACTCGCCATTTTCAACATGTCGTCAAGAATAGTCTGCGGATCCACTTGGGTAAGTGCCGGCGAGCACGACGACGACGTGGAGGAGGCCAGACGTCGCAGGCCAGACTCCTTGGCGATGACGGAGAGAAGATATTTTCCTAAATGGGATGTTGAACCTGGAAAATGCGACTAGAACGGTGACGTACCGTTCCTTCCTCGTCCAAAGCTGTACCGCGGAGCTGAACCAGGAAAAGATCCAATCACCATCGAGTTCCGAATCAGGCGAACTTATGGGTCGAGTTCGCGTGTGGCGCCATTCTCGCTTGCCGACTTGTACTTCATCCTCGAGGTCAAGTACCGAGCCACTGTCCTTTCCTGAGGATTCGGACTTGTCCATGGAAGCCCTGGTTCCGTCGTTAGGCTACTAATAAACAAGGAGTATAAACAGAAAAAGGAGTATAAACAGCGAGTACGTACCTCTTCTTTTTTTCGCGGATTTCTGGCTCAGGGTGTTAGGAACTAGGCAGGGTGTAAGTATCAATGTATTCTCAGTACGTCGTAGCTGTACTATACCTAGGCAGGGTGTAAGTATCAATGTATTCTACAATGTATAGTCAGCCTAGGTCCAATGTGATTCGCAGCGAGTGGCTTACCTCAGTACGTCGTAGCTGTACTGAGGAAAGCCCAACACGCGCATGTTCCTTTCATCTCGTCGCGTCGATATCTCCGCTATCTCCGTTCCTCCGAAATCTCCGTGTTGCTCTTCACCACGACACTCCTCCTCAACGCGGAGAGGGTACAATTCCCATCCAACCTCTCATCTTTTCGAACACCGTGGTTGGCAGCGCCTTTGTGAAAGCATCCGCAACATTGTCCTTGGTGGGTACATCAACGAAGTGGACAATGCCTCGTTCGCTGCACTCTCGGCTGTAGTGATGTTGGACTTCGATGTGCTTGACTCTTTGGTGGAACGACGGGTCTTCGGTGAGGATTCTGGCGCCGCGGTTATCGATGAAGATGACAGTTGGATTCTTCTGTTCCTGGTTCAGGCCTTGTAGAAGGTTTCGGATCCAGACTGCCTCTTTTGTTGCCGGCGCCGCTGCCATATATTCTGCTTCTGTGGACGACGTCGCCGTTGTAGCTTGCTTTTTCGACATCCATGAAACAAGGCCCGATCCCAGGGAGAAGCAGTAGCCGGAGACTGATCGTCGCGTATCCGGGCAGTTAGCGTAATCGGAGTCGGTAAATCCGGTGAGTCGCGCTACGTTTTCTCCACCCAGTTCCAGCTCGAAGTCTCGTGTACCTTTTAGGTACTTGACAACGTGCAGCGCCGCTTTCCAGTGCGTTTCTCCGTGTCCGCTGTTGAAACGACTGAGCGTGCTTACAGCATGCATGATATCGGGACGAGTGGATATTGCGAGGTACATGAGGACACCCACAAGCTGGCGGTATGGCTGCTTTGCGGCTTGACGTCCCTCCTCCTCAGATTGTGGGAGGTCTCGTTTGGTGAGTCGTGTATTAGGTGGAAGAGGTGTTTTGGTTGGGTTCGCGTCGGCGCAGTTGAACTCTCTGATGATGCGATCGATAAGCGCCTTCTGTGAGAGATAGACCTTCTTCTTCTCTCTGTCGCGACGGACGGCCCACCCAATAACGAAGTTCGCGTCGGCTCTGGATATCTGCCATTTTGACTGTAGCTCCTCTTCAAATCGGACTTCCTCCTCCGCACTGCTTGCGGCTACGGTGAAGTCGTCGACATGGACAGCTGCAAATATGGTACCGGACTCGCGTTTCCGATAGTAGATGCAGTGCTCGACGCTAAGCTGAGTGAATCCTAGTTCCTTCATTGTTGCGTCCATTGTCTTGTTCCAAATTCGCCCGCCTTGCTTCATGCCATACAATCCCTTCTTCAGTTGCCATACCCAGTCCTCCTTTCCAGCTTCCTCGAAACCCTGCGGGGTATTCGGACATCTGGATCGGGATCGGAAACATTGCCGCCGTCTTCTCCTAGATTGTCTTCGTCTTCCTCGCCATCGCTGCTGTCATCATCTTCGTCTTCATCATCACTCTCTTCAATCAGTACGGGCATCTTGTCCTCGTCATCATCATCATCATCGGCATTGACTATGCGTCCGGGCTGTAGTGGCGTTGCGTGTTTCTGGTGCGACTCGATAAACTCGACGTGGTATGACGTGACTACACGATGTGTCTGTCGATGGTAGCAGATGTAAGCTTTTGAGTTGGACGAATACCCAATTAGCTGACACTCGAGTGAACGGTCATAGATCTTGGGGTTGTGCTTGTTCTGGATCAGAACGAATGCCTTGCACCCTATCTCGCGGAGATGCGCCAGGTTTGGTTTGACGCCGTACCATGCTTCATATGGAGTCATTTTGTTCTGGTACGTCGTCGGACGTCTCTGCGCCACATAACCCGCGGTCTCCACAAAATAGTCCCATAGATATGCCGGTGCTTTGCACTCTGCCATCATTGCTCTTCCCAGTTCGAATACTGTGCGGTGACGGCGTTCAGCAATACCGTTGTGCGCGGAAGTGTATGGTGCGGTGACTTGCAGTTTTGTGCCGGTTTTTGCTAACCAGTCGCGCATTTGGTCGCTTTTTAGTTCGCCTCCGTCGGTTCTGTATATGCCGACCTCTTCATTGCACTCGAGCTTCCTCTCCTTCTCCCATCTTTGAAGTTCAGAGAACGCCTGGTCTTTCGTTCGCAACGGTATGCACCACGTCATGTCTGTATATTCATCGACTAGTTCCATTGAATAACGATTGTGTCGCTTGGATTCTACCGCCTCCGGCCCCGTAAGATCAACACATACGACTCCCAGCTTTCGCTTTGACCGCTCATTCTCCCTTGTTTTGGCCACGGGCGTGCGTGTCTGCTTTCCAAGAATGCAAGATTCGCATGAGGGTGGGTTTTTGGAGAAGTCGACTGGCATACCTTTTGCCATAGCGCGTTGGGCCATCTTCTTGATTGTGGAGATGCCGATATGGCCGAGGCGTCCATGCCAGGTGCGAAGGTTAGCCGTGTTTGTGTTGGCATTGGCTGCAGCGGCAATGGGATTGGAAGTGGGTGCTGTCTTGGTGACAGTGTGCTTGACACGGGGAAGTATTGCGCCGTTTAGAGTGTACAGCTTCTTGCTGTGGCGAGTTCCCGTCGCGACGACTGCTTTGCTGGTCTTGCTCCTAATACAGAATCCAGCATCGTCGAAGTCGGCGGTATAGCCGTTGTCGCAGATCTTGCCAATGGACATGAGTCGGATTGTCGCCTGAGGAACGTATAAGACATCGCGGAGGATGAGAGTGGCGCCTTTCGCCTGGCGGATGTGGATGTCTCCGATGCCCCTTGCCTCGATGTAGTTTCCTCCGACGCCCCAGATTTTCTGTGGTGGGATGGCATGTAGAGTGTGAAAATCTTCGCGTACTGGCGAGACGTGTACCGTCGCTCCTGAGTCCCCGGCAAAAGGTCCACAGTCTGCAATATTGAGTACGGTGTACTGATTCGTCTGAAGGGCGACGGGTGTACTAGCATCGTCGACGGTGTAGCCCGGTTTCAGATGGTGCTTCCAATCAATGGACACTCTGGCGACGTCGGCGAGCATAGAAAACTCGGACGACTCAGAGCCACGACGTGCGTGTTGGGCGGCGTATATCTCCTCGAGCTCGGAGTTTGGTGTCACAAACGCGGTGGCGGCTGTTTGCTCCTCCTCGACCATGGTAAAGTAGACGGTTTTACCGGCGGAGTCTTTGAACGCGAACCGTGGCTTGTTTGGATCTGGCGGTTTGGGAGTTGACGTAGTTGTGTTGGCAGAGGAGGAAGGAGAGGGGGAGGGGGAGTTCTTCTCGCGTCGCGCAGCCCTCTTCTTCAACACCTCATCACGTTTGCCTTCCATGGCCCCGCCTCTTCCCCAGCATTCATCCGTTCTGTGACGACCTCCACATGTCTCACATAGACCGTTCTGCCCATGAGTGTGGCCCTTGCCTTTGCTGTGCGACTTCTGTGTCAGCGCCGCATTCGCTTTCTCCTCTTCCGCCTCCTTCTTTAGCTCGTCCTTCAGACGCAGGGTCTCCTTCTCGAGTGACGCGACGATATCGGCGGCAGTGGACTTGTCGTTGTCTTCGTGCTTCTCGCGGACGTGTTTGAGATCCGAACACAGGGCGCGAAGTAGGACGACGCGCGCCAGCGTTTCCGCATCAAGAGTGCCGATCTCGAAGATCTGCTTGCAGATGTCACGGACTCTATTCGCGGTGGTGACCATGTCTTCGTCGCGGTAGATGTTGGCGGATAGGGCGTCGTCTAAGAGGGAGGGCTGAGTTGACGATTTCTGTCTGTGGCGTTTTTCGAGCTCCTTCCAGATCTCGTTCGCGGTTGTGCACTTGCAGTTGTCGCGCAGGTAGTCTCTCTCCGAGGCAGCAATGTTCATGCGAATCATCGCTTGCGCAATACTGTCATTCTTGGTCCAGATCGCGAGATTGGCTGCATCGGACGCGTCGGGCTTCGATACGTCGCCGGTGACATACTCTTTGCTGCCGGCGATGAGGAACGCGTCGAGGGCGCTTTCGTTCCATCGGACGTAGTTCTTCTTGTTGAGGTCGAGGGCTTCTAGACCCGTTATCGTTTTAGCTTTGATAGCCTCGAGTGGCATGGTGGTGATAGAGAGGGATGTGAAAGAAGAAATAAGGTTTCTGGTGTCCGGCGCGCTCTGCGTGCACTGGGACGGCTAGTTCCTAACTGTAGAGTCGCTTCGTAGAGTCGATCCTTCAGCAGTATAAGCCCATAACCTGTTAGGAACTAGGCAGGGTGTAAGTATCAATGTATTCTCAGTACGTCGTAGCTGTACTATACCTAGGCAGGGTGTAAGTATCAATGTATTCTACAATGTATAGTCAGCCTAGGTCCAATGTGATTCGCAGCGAGTGGCTTACCTCAGTACGTCGTAGCTGTACTGAGGAAAGCCCAACACGCGCATGTTCCTTTCATCTCGTCGCGTCGATATCTCCGCTATCTCCGTTCCTCCGAAATCTCCGTGTTGCTCTTCACCACGACACAGGGACCTTGAGCAGATCTGGATCTACATCGTGATACGCTATTCGCATCCTTTTCGCTTCTGCCTGACAATATCCAGAATTTGCAAGCAATCATTACGCCGCTGAATGGCTCTATGCTCCATGCTCTCCTATACGATCCCACTCATGACAACGAATCCCCGATGAACAAGCGCTCAGCGGAAGATGCTATATCGACTGGCGCACTAGTGACCTTCAGTTACTCTGCGATAGGTTCCGTCAAAGGATTCGACGACCTCTATCCGAAGCTCCTCAACTTAGTTGGAGAAAAGAGAAAGTACAAGCTGAACGGTCTGGACGATAAGGGTGGTATCGCACGAGCGAAGAGAATCCTGAACTCGCTTCACCTTGAAATGGTCCTCGGCGGTTACGAGGAAGGCCATGTTCATCAGGAAAACGATGTAAGTCATGCTTTCCCTACAAAATACCATCTTCTTTGTAACAAAGCCTTTCATAGTATATCGTTCTGTCGCGTGTTCACCCAGCTACGCAAAAAGGTTACCTTCTTGTCGCTCACACCGCCTTCCAAAAGGACTCCAAGGACCGACGCTTTAGTAAGTAAATCATCCAGGCAGTCCGGACTCAGTAGCTGACGCTTTTTTAGTCGAACCCTCAAGTTACGCCGCACCAAAGTCAAATATATATTCGGGGCCAGCCTCGAAATCAGCAACTACGATATTCCCAGTGATCCCAACATCTTGAAGGGCTTGGAGAGCAGATTGGTTGAAATTCCTACTGTTGTCGTTCCTCAGGGCCTTGATCCCGAAGGTCCATATTCTGAAGTCGGTGTCCCCGAGTACTTCCCTCCAGGTAGCATCATGCTTTTCGAGACCGAACTCCACAATCACAAGAGGGTTGGATGCATCCTCTGCGACACATTACAGTGCGTTACAACGACTTGGAACATCCGCTTTGTACAAGCTAGTAGATCTCCTAATCCTACCAAAGTCGCACAATGGCTTAAACAACGATTCGACAAAGTGGCGGAGACCGTGCCGCCATTCTTGCGTCCCAAATATTTTGCTCTCATCATCTCTACGGCAAGGCTGCTCGTCGTGCCGTCGTTGTGGAGACGCCTTATCTGCCGGCTCTGGGGAGGTTCTTTGAATGATGGTCGAGGCGGCAGGTCATCATCTGGTTCCGGGGCGGGCTCCTTGCAGGATGGGCGTGGCGGAAGGTCCGCTTGTGTGGGATGGAGGCGGAGGAGTATCCACGATCGGTTCAAGAACACGACCGCATTCGATGAGCCAATGCTAACATGTTCGACTTGACACCAAGTCAGTCGACGATCCGAGAAAGAGAAGGGCACGTACTAGTAAGCGCGATAACCATCAAGACCTGACAATGTGTCAGTCAACGAGGAATGATTACAAGGAGGCGAAGGAGTCGGTAAACATACCTCTAGACCCCAGTCCGAAGACAACGTTGATGAAGACCTCAATCAACGAGGGCAGTAGTCGTTGTTAAAGTTCAGGCTAATGAAAGGTTAGTAGTCAACAGAACTGACAAGTGAGTCGGTGACATACCGAAGGTTGAAGAATGTAACAAGTTCAAGGCAACGTTGACGAGCATCTTCGTCAACGGTGGCCCTGTTCGTCGTGCTGATAACATGTTAGTCAATGTTCAAGACAAGGAAAGTGACGACGACTTACAAGACATCGATGAGAGCATAGCCATCAGAGATAGGTAAGGTCGACGTCTATCCGGGATGGCCAGCGTCGGTAGAGAAACAACAGGGTGAAGAAGACAGGCGACCTCAGTAAGATTTCGGAGTAGGTGAGCGTCAGCAATGAAGGTTGATGCTGAAAGTAGTTAGTAATTAACAACCCAACGAAGGAAACAGTACAAATACCTGAGAGGGAGAAGCATAGCGACCCCGTCGTGAGAGACGCGGTCGGAAGGCATTGATATCTTGATATCGACGAAGGTCTAGAGACAGCTCGTCAACGTCGGTCAAGAAAAATCCAAGGAAAAGATCAACATACCTTCGCGCGGCAACAACGAGGTCGACAGACTTGACGGTTGGTCTAAAGGATAGTAAGTAAATCAACAAACATGGTTGAAGGCAAAGTTCAACGTACCGTGACCGTGGACAGTCGTCATGGCGGGCGACGCTGAGACCACAAAGCCAAGTCGAACATGTTAAAGTCGTCCCGCCTTGCGACATGATGCCATAGAAGGCGGCAAGGGCATTCAAACCGTCTGATCCCGACGTCCCGACGCCCTGCTCAACGTGCCGAAGAATCAGTGCAAGTTCAACATGATGGTAGGAAGCCACCTACCCGGCGGACATGTTGATGAGCTCGCAATCCCGACGAGGGCACCAGTACGATGTTGAAGAGACGACCGACATCGTGGCAGTAGTGAGAGACATGGTCATAGTGGGGGAAGGGAAGAAAGAAAGTGGGGGATTCCACGTCCGCGTTGGGTTATATATCCCAAATTATCCAAACCAGATCCAGATCTGCCGGTATCCGAGGAGCGTTTATTCTAGGGGTATGACTTCCGCGTTTCTATGCTATCCATTTGGCTTTGTCAACCGAATCCGCGGAATGTTGGAATTCGCGCCACACGTAAGTTGATGGTTTGAATGTCGTCCAATTAAAAGCATAAGGAGCCGAATGATAGAGCGGCGAGTCGAGGAATGTCGAGAGAAGATCTGAGAGAAGTATGGGCTCGTTGAGACGAGACGGCAAGAACAATTCGAACGCACCTCCCCAAGTCCAAATCGAAATCTTGTCAACGCGAAAGGATTCCTCAAGTCGAATGTTCGCGGATCCACATGCTTGACTCAGTCGTAACGCAGGCCATGGTAACGGCGCCGCCATGTAAAGAAAGAAGCCATAACGAAAAGAAGAACAAGGGTTCCATGGCGCGAACTTGCTCTGGCGCTAAAATCACCAGACCCAGATGCGCGATTAACGCCGTCGAAGGGGTTCTCAAGAAAGGTCGCGTCCAGGCAAAATCGCAATGAGGGATGGAGGTAAGTGGCGAGGCCGCGTCAGCGCCCCAGTCCAAGTTCCCAGGCTTCCAGTCCCGATACGATAAGATTGCCCTCAAGAGGCACCCGTAGAGCTCGTCATAGATAATGAATGTCGAATGAAGGGAAACGGAAGGCAAAGTTAACGATGAAAGTAGAATAACACGCGTATAACGCGTTGTCGCGCCCATATGACCGTCGGGATATTTGATGAGGGTCTTGAGGAGTAAATTCCGGTACAAGAGAGGCACGCGCAAGGTGAGAGAAAGAGTGAATATATTAGATGCGAGAAATTGAGGTCAGCTTGGTGGCAGTAAGAGCACAAGTCCCGTCGATCACTCGGGTTTGCCCGAATAGGAACTTTGCGCTTATACCACCACCATCACAGCTTCGCTCTGACACCCCGCAACGACGACGACGCCTGGACCTTCTGCGCCGACCGCGGACTATATGGAAGCGACATAGCGCCCTGGAATGATAATGCCGTTGTGGAAACCCTCGGAAGCTGAAGGTAAGCTTTCATTTAAATGACACAAGAGTGGTTTTCGGCTTACTGCGAATTAGGTTTCTCGTACTCGTTGTGGCGACGTTCGAAGGAATTTGAATGCCACGTAAGGGAAGAACCGCGTGCTATGGTGAGTGCAGATCCTTATGGTAAGTTTGAACTTTATTGACATTTTAACATCATGTCCAGGAACATTATGCCGCTCTTTGGCGGTCCTGTGGTGCTCTGGGCGGTGATATCGTCGTTGAGGACGTCTGCCGCCACGCTGAACAGTCACATAGATGTATTTCATAGGTATTCTTTCTCTATTTTGGTCTCCTGCGCCTTCTTCTAACAACTCTTAGATTTCTCAAAGTTTCTTTGTACTACAGCCGGTATATCTACAGCAAGAAATGATACTCGATTTGTCTACTGCCCGCTCGATGCGCGTAAGGCGCGGAAAACGCGTCTATCGACTTCATTCCCCCCGACTCGGACCTCAACCCCGACTTCATCACCGGCCTTTCAAACGCCTCGTAAAGCCAGCAAATAGAAGACCAGATTAACGGCGATCCTAAACTAGCGTCATTGATGAATCTCGAACGATAAGAGACGAGGTACGTACCTGAATTCAAACTCCAAGGCCGTAGCGCAGAAGGGTAACTACTGTTCTTCTCGTTTCTAGAGCCGCCGCCGCCGTAGGCGAAGGCGCTCCCTGGACCGACGCTACTGCTCCACGAAGGATGTTGGATTTGTTCATCGCAGCGATGAACTCGGACTACGCGCCAACTTGGACACGTTTACTTCGTCCTGGAGGTCGAATACGGCGTCGCCATCACTTTGTGAGGATTCGGACTTGTGAATGGACGCCCTAGGTCCGTTGTTAGGCTACGAATGAATGAGGAGTATAACTAGTGAGTACGTACCTCTTCTTTTGTTCGCGGATTTCCGACTCAGGGAACTCTACCAGATCTGGATCTACATCGTGATACGCTATTCGCATCATTTCCGCTTCTGCCTGACAATATCCCGAATTCGGAGCGCCATACGATGGAGAACTTGTCGCTGAGGATGAGTCCGGTCGACTCTGAACTTGAGTCGACGAGCGGGCGGGTCTGGCCATGCTAGTCGATTCCCTCGCAGATAAATCGCGCCATCCTTTGGTCACGGCCCAGCGAAAGTCCCGCATAATTCCCTAAACCGTCATGTTCAACTTTTGAACATGACGACAGTAAAGGTAACGTACCTTCCCTTCTCTTGAAATCTTCCGTGTGATTGATATTACTTATAGATCTGCATCGCTCTTTAGGCCGAATGGGGGAAACTTGCTGGATGGATTCAGAGTGTGGCGTTGTCGCTAACTAGTTCGACTCGTCGTCGGGCCTAGGACGGCGTCAGTAACATCGTCACTCGATGGACGAATAGCCTACCATCTGAGACGTCTATTCGCGCCGCTCCTGACGGCATGAAAGCGAGGGTGGACTCGGTGGTTCAGAGGTGGTGTGGTGTTGATGTCGGACTGTACACTGGGTTTGTTGTGAGAAATGCGGAGAGCGACGTTGAAGAGAGGTCCAGGTAAGTCGTATCCCTCTGTGCTTGCAGCTCTTGGGGCTATTGTTGATTATTTCCTAGTTGGTATGTTCAACTTTCGAAGATGGTTTAAAAGGTGACGTACTATTCTCTTAGCCGAGACCGCGGACTTTGTAACGGATCCCCTCAGATCCAGATCGGAATCACGGTCCAAATGGGGCGAACTCGCGGACGTGCGGTTCCAATTTTTTGTGTGTGGCGTCGTTTCTTGGAAGTCATGCTCGTTGCTACGGATCGATTAGCGCTGGATGGGGTGATTAATGACAAGTTCAACCTTTTTCTCAGTTATTCGTTTTGTCGCTGCACTTGCCGGGGGGGGGGGAAACTTTGTCATCCTGTGTGAGTCCAAGTTGGCATGAAGCGGGATTCCCACGAGTGATGAAGACGAGACAATCGGGAGTACTTGTACTCGCCTCGCGCTGTTGTCGTTCCCTAACGTAGATGTTCAACTTTCAAAGTTGAACCAAAAGGTGACATACCTCCTCCATTCGTTGAGCCCGCGGAATTGATAATTCGATTTGTCCAGATCTAGGCTCCTCATCGAGTCCGGATGTAGTCGTGTTGCTTTGTGTGTTCAGCGCGGGTCACGACCCCCGTTTCTCCAGCAGGGCCATCCAATAACGGTTCTGCAACGATTGAGGTAACGCGGATTCGGAATGGAGGTGAGATTTACCTTTTCACTAATAGATGTTCCTTGAACTGATGTGGAAGCGTTAGCGTTAGAACAGAAGGAAACGGAGTTCAACTAGTGATTTCTATTATTACATCTCGAAGCTGGACATGTCGTGAGCCCCCAGCAAAGATGATTCGTCAACATGGAGTGGAGTGAAAATGGGAAAATTTACGAACCTCAAGACCCTGGAGAACGACGCGAACTTTAAGACGGCAACTTGGGCGCCGCTGAGCGCGACAAGACACGTCAAATCCGCCGACTGCAATTCTGGGATCCGCCGTCTGTGGGCGTAGCAGTCTGTGCGTGGGCACGAACGGTCGCCGTCGGGGTGATTGAGGCTTGGAACACAGTGGTGTAGCCTTGATCAAAGGAGCGCTGGAGACGTCTGCGTACAGAGGTGGAGGGATGTATTCCGCGTTTAGCAGTATGATGGCATCATGATGGGGAGGGACAGTATGGTTGGGGTGACGTTCGAAAGTGCGGCGCTTGTTGCCTGCTGCCTAAACAGACGACGACAACGCTGGCAAGCATGGACAATCATGATTGTGGACAAGAATAGCTGCACGCGCAGAGCAAGACTGCCAGCGTGGTCGACGATATCCTCAAGATAGGTGACACTCTAAACATCCAGACAATGATACTCATGAACACTCAGACATTCGCATATTGTACATTCCCGAGATATCTTATAAGGAGGTAAGAAGTGTACCCTATCTTCCTACTGTGCGCGTAGGGGGCTTCCTGCCCGTTGTCAAGGTAGCGCGGAAAGTTAACAGGTCGGACGGGCTGCGTTGGGTGATAACCTGGGATCAAGTTCGGCTGAATGAAGTCCTGTCCCGCTGAGCAACTCCCAGTTAAGAAATTTTCAGGAAGTAAGGGGGTTCGTGAAAGGGTTCGATAGCCTGAGGGATTGGGACTCGGGGGTCCAATCTGGCGTTGGCTGCGTTACGATTTCAACTGAAGATCTATCGTCTCGCTAGCGTCGTCAATAGCGCGGATCAGCGTTGTAACGCTTCAGAGCGCCACGGATGCGCATGGATATGCGTCGGGTCGGCTCAGCGAGGTCCTCTCTTCGCTAGACATGCCGTCATCATTCAGCATCTGCAACGCCGGCACGGTGTGTAGAAGCCAAGGTGTATTCTGCGCCTTAGCCAGCGCAGATTGAGAAGCTAGGTAAACCGTTAGTAGGCGAAGTTCCAAGGGCAAAAATGAAAGGCTCACCGACTTCGACTCATTTCCTTTCGGCTGGACTCATTCCTTTCAGCCGCTCGACCGCAATCAGCGCTCCGCCTTTACCTGGAAAATGTAATGGACGCAGTCGCAGACGCGCTTGACCAACTTCTTGAAATACTGGCGTTGGTTAGACGCTCGGAAATCGCGGGGTCCGCCTGGCTTGGGTACCTCCGTTCAAGCCTGGGTGAGAATGTTTTCGATGAAGTATTTTGCCATAGCTCGGTTCCAGAACTTGTTGCTCGAGGAGAAGAGAATGGGTTCCCTGGAACATTAACCGCTGGAAGTGCTCCACGAGGGTGTAGCGTCGTTGCTGCTCAAAAGCCGCCAAATGGATGCATCGGGTTGGGGCGGGGCATTTTCCACACGACCGCCGAGCCACCGAGAAATGAGGGATGTTCGGAGGACCACCTGCTCCCTGTTGTGAATTGGACCCCTTGGGCTCGGAGGTTGAGCCAGTCTAGGGCAGGAGGTTGGGTCGGAGTGCGTCCACCAGTGCCAGGAGTATTCAGCGAGTTCCAGTGCGCACCTGATCGCGGGTGGTGGTCGCGAGGGCCAAGATATTGTGTATGGTACCATCATTAGCCCGCCCAATGATCGGCTATTAGTCCTTGATTAGCACAAATCCAACCTTCAACTCGACGACTCTTTCGTACCGGTGGATGTGCTGCGGTCAGTCTGCTGTTGATTACGCTCTGTGTTCACCAAAATGAGGGCGCTCTGGTTTCACCTATACTGACATTTCAGAATAAGATTGGCGCTTACCGTGCCTCCGGTTCTGGCATGTCTTGCGCTGCCCACCTTGCCTATGACTCGTATCCTGCTCCTTCATTTATGCTCTTGTCAGATCATATAGGATTAAATTTGTGAACAACGTACATTCAATGGCGTGCTTCGTGGGCACTTGCGTTGGCCTCTAAAAAAGTGGAGCTCACGACCCGCCGGGCAACAGTAAAGTCTGTATAATGTGTCAATGCACCTTGCTATTCTGCAGCTGATCAAACGTACCCAAGGATTTTCTGACGCATTTGCCTGGATACATTATTAGCTTCAGAATCGAACGTTGATAGTAGACAGCATACCGTGGAGCTGTCCCGCCGACAACTTCGCCATATCTTCATTTTCGTTAATCTATTATTGGTCAGTTCAGCGTTCAAATTCTAGGAAATATGTACTAACGTCCATGTCTTCTTCATCGATATCGTTGCTTGGACCCGCAATAAATCCCATTCCTGCACTACTTGTGTGGCGTCGCTGCTGCTGCTCCCCTTGACCTTGGGATGCTGGGCGTCTAGCTTCATTGCCGTACAGTCCACCGCGGCTTGGAGGGTTAGATCCTGGCTGCTCATAGTAGGGTGGTTTGACATTACATCCGGAGAGCGGCATTTTTTATGCGAGTCGTGCGACGTCTGCGGCTCTCGGAGTCCGGACTCAACTGACCTATTGCTTCACTTCCTTTTGCTTTGCCTTACTTGTGCTCCCTTTTGGGGATGCTAAGCGTTTCAACACGAGCGGAGCTTTCCTACTTCATTTATCATGATTAGTTTTATGTTCACCCGCTCACCGCCGCTCACGAGGAAGCTCAGGTCACTAGAGGAGATGTCCGTCAACTAAGGCCGAGATCCCTTATCCCTCAGACTCAAGGACATGAGGCAAACATGAGGTGCGCGCGCATCACTCCAACAAGTACTGGTCCGGAGGTATCCTGTCAAGTTACTCTTATCCCGCCCGCCATGAATCGCAAGCCATGGAAGTACTCTCTCGAAAGGACCTATGCAGGGCTCCACCAGGACTCTGTTAGTTGCCTAGCGTTCTCTCCCTGTGGACAATTCTTGGCTTCGTGCGGTAAAGGTCGTGTCTGCATTTACAGCGTATCGCGTTCGAAAGTCATTCGGTATTATGATATCGTGGATGCATCCCCAGTTGCTTTAACGTGGGGGGATACTGCAGACGACCTCTATGTTGGCTACAGCGACGGTCACCTCTGGCAGTACCAGCGACCAACTCAAGGTGGTGTGGGTATTCTTAGGCGTCTTCTCATTCTATCATCTAACAAGTACTCTAGCTTAGAAGCATGCTTGCACGTTCTTCTCATCGGCTGATATGTGGCAGTTTGGGTTCTTGAAGGTAGTATCCTAAAGATGACTTGGGGTTCACGAAGTAGACATCTCTTGTCGCCCACGGACCTTCTGTGACTGTTCTCGGCCTGTTACAAAGCGTGCGTATTCTATCATCTGCACCCTATAGCGGCTGACAATTTATAGTTGCCTGGGATATCGTCTCCGAGCTGGATGAACCAGAGCTTCCGTACACGGCTTGGGATTCCAACCGCCAGCTCCATGCCCTGTGGGGATGCACGTCTCTGGGCGCAGGAATCAATCATCGTAGCAGATAGAGACTACGGCATAAAGTAAATTTGCATTTCTCCTAATAAACGCCCACGCCCTTTCCAGCTGTTATGATTTCAGTAATATACGCGGTATAAATGCTGGATATCGTCCAGGTAATCGAATGTGGGCATCCTCATAAGTTCTCTTCTGCGCCTTAAGGCTTACGGTTTTCCTTAGCGGCATGTCCGATGTTCCCATGATTGCACGACACTTGCAGCATGGAATTTGAAAGACGGTTTGGATATTTATACGCTATCTCCGTCCATGCGCAAATACAAGGAGACCATCAATCTTCACGACCAATCTTGGCGAAACACGAACGTTCTTCTGGACGTTGTCTTCATCCATGACGATTTCGACCTCTTGGTTGGTAGTACGTTGGCAACCAGTCATCGTCAATTACGAAGTCATCACGTCATTCAAAGGCTAGAACATTCGCCAGGTATGTAACCTCTCCTTGAGCATGACTTTCTTTCACTGCCATGTTCAATTCAGTTAACTGCATTGTATCGGTTGTGGTGAGTCGTCGGACGCTCCAGTGTAGCGATCACAATCCATAACTTATGTGCAGGCGTACACGCAGCTAGGAAGTCGACGATACATTGCTACCGCTGATCGTGAACTGGGAACGGAAACTAGAGTTAATTGTGGGTAGCAAAGACAGACTCTCCGTTCTGGAATTCATTTCTGTTAGTATCTCAGTCCCTCTCAACTGCTTTTGCTGATGTTACGTTACGACAGCGAATACTAATGTATTCAGACGCGTCCGGAAACATTAGGCACCTTACTGCTTATTTAATCGTCGGTTGGTGGATCGGTCATTATCAGGAGGGCTTGGAGTGGCGAGTCAGCCGGCTCTGTCTTTTCTTGCCGCCTTGTGACCTTGCAGAGGGCGTTCGAGACTTGGTACATTTATGGACGCATCGTTGTGCGGAAACATCTCCGGCTGTAGCTAATCTACATCCTGGTCAGCCAAGCTTAACTCACCAAGTTTAAACTTTAGAATCAATATATCCTGCATGCCAGACGATTGTCGCATAGTATCTACTTCTTAACGCGCGCTGGGACTACTTGGTACCGGATATTCCACCAGGCGTTCCATCATGTGCCGCTGTTGACGAGTGTACGGAGTAGGCGGCTGCAAAGTGTGCCGCTGTTTATTACCCCTATAAAAAAGCAAATCCGGACAACATCCACAAATACATTCCTGAATCATGACCACTCAGGCCGACCCAAGAAGCATACGCCACCAACGATTATTCTACGAAGTTGACTATGCGAACAATACAATATGCATTGCAGAATCGGATGGTAAGTTACACCTCCTCCACTTAGACTTGATGACTATTCCTCACAATCTGTGATAGATTCTCCGCATCAAGAGGTTCCGCACCGACACAATGCTATAGCTGAGTATGGCGTGCCTCTCATGCTGATCCAATTTCACTGACTAGGAGAAGGAATAGCGGGGCCGACTTTCCATCAAACGCGTACTTTGTCAGTGATGCAGTTTTGGATCGCATTCCACCTGTGGTTTCTGGACCGTACAAGGCATCGAATGCTACATATTGGACAACTGCTGCCAGTGGAAATTTAGCCGGGCCTCCAGCGCCAGCCCAAGGCCAGGATCCCGGTCATGTCCTGGTGCATACAAACACTCTTACAGGAGATCGGCAGGTGTGGGTGTTGAATGTTGAAAGGAATTGGATGGTGGTGCCGGGCAATGATGTGAAAGGAGGAGGCCGTGGATTTGCACATCCTGTCAAGCCTGACGCTTGGTTTAAGCTGGCTAAGGGCGGAAAACCATCATGGGTTCGCTGGGATACATTGCGACGCCAGGGCTTGGTCTTGACCCGTGAAGCACGCGTCGGGTTCGGAGATGACGCGTCCAACCAGAACAGAACGCCGAGGCGAAGGCTAAGGCCGCAGCCATTGTAGATACATGCCTTGTTTGAGCTCCATCATATCAGATTTCATAGAAGCGGCGAAGTGCAGCAAGGCGTGTGAAGATGATCGATTGATCCAACACCTCACCCTGGTTAGTGTAAAAATATTATTTCGACTAGTCCTTCATGGCAAGCATGAGGGCTTCGTTCTACAAGGTCCGTTTCTCTAGTGCGCAGAGTTTACGCGCAGCTTTATATATCAGGATCGGACATCCGGATTCCGGACACTTTACTGCGACATCTATGGCCTTCGGTTTCACACATATCGCTGCCTGGATGCTTGACGTCTTGCAAAGTTCCTTTACTTGGATAGACGAGATATCGCTCAGAGATGTCATACTCATTGGTGGCCTAATCGCATTCTGTACGTCAATGTTTCGCATGCAATGTGCACTGTACTCAGCCGTGCTTTAGTCAATAGGGCGACCATCATGAAGAGCATTCTACCTTGGCATGTATCGCTATCGTTCTTTATTATATGCTGACATACGCTCTAGGATAACTTTCTTCTTTTCGGCAGTGCTGGCAATCGGTAGCTTTCTCTGGAGATTGCTGTCTAGCGTTCTATACCCTATTTGGTCATCGCTCAGAAAGCGCACATCGTTTCTTGACTCGGCTTGGTTGTCTGTCAAGATGCGGCTCCCATTGTACTGGCGGTGGTCTAGTCGTGGTGAGTGTCTCCTTCTTTGACGTCAACGATCAAAATCTTAGGAAATCATATATATAGCAGAACTAGGTGTCGACTACCTGCAGGCTCTGTACATGCGAGACAAGGCATACGGAAGCATCATTGCTGTCCGAAAGAAGACGAAAGCTGCTATTGCAGACAGTATTGAAGATCGTAAGTCGCACGCCCGACTGTGGAACGTTCAAGTGAAGTCTCGTATGTCCTTAGCACAAACCCTTCCTTCTCGATCTCATTGTTACTCAGGCGCATTTATATTCGACAACAATCAACGTTCTACTGATTGGGATGCTCGACTTCACTCTCTTCTTTCACCGGCGATCCAAACATTCCTCGACGACTTTGCTAGCAAATTAGCTGTTCATCTCCATAAACTGCTTCCCGAAATGTACGATAGCGGTGTTGACCGATTTGACAATGAGGTCGCTCTTCTTATTGCTCATACTGCCATCCTGACGGACTTGATACCTCTTCTCAATACGACTTTGTTGCAGCTGGAGGATCGCTGGGCGCACTCCCATTCTTCGCTTGATCGGGAGATGATTCGCACATGGATTGACGACGTCTTCAAGCCGGGTCTTACAACTTGGATGGAAACAATTGATTTGCCAGGTTTGTCCTCTATATATTCGCAGGCTGCAACTAATAGCGCGACAGGCCAAATGGTGCCGCCTACACAAACCGCCTCGGCATGGGGTAAGTCCTCTATATATTATGTTGATTGCGTCTTTACTCTCCAGTGACAGAGGAGGCCAGCTCAGGGCGTATCATGTCTCCGACTACTTCATTGAATACTGGATCCTTGCTACATCCAGCCTCGTCTAGTACGGTAAAGAAAGAACCAACACTGTTATCTGTGCTGCCGCAAACTGCATCCACGATTGGTCTTACAAAGGACGTGCTTCCGCCTTCTACACCTATCCAGTATGCGGCCCCGACGATGCTGTTTCCTCCATCTCCCACAGTTGCAGCAGAGATGAGCGGTAGCGACGCTATTTCGGAGCCTGCAGTGCGGTCTGTATCACCCTCGATGCAGCGTAGATCAACTACAGTATCGTTCAACGACCCGCTATCTGATGTTGAAACTGACTCAGAGACGTCTGGTAAGCTTTATTCGTATATTTCTTCTCCGCCACCTGATGCTCTATAGCTGCGCCAACTTCACCTCCGATTTTCTCGAACTCCGGTAATACCCAAGTCAGTGGATTTTAATCGCATATGTGTTTGATAACTTATTTTTTGGTAGCTGTTGCCAGTGAGGCGCTGAGTTAACTGCTACTTTGAGACGTACTTGGTATATATCACAGCGTGTAGATTATAGCTTATTCAAATTCGAAGTCACATCGTACTCTCAGTGTA
Organism: Mucidula mucida; assembly: GCA_015501055.1. Classification (NCBI taxonomy): domain Eukaryota; kingdom Fungi; phylum Basidiomycota; class Agaricomycetes; order Agaricales; family Physalacriaceae; genus Mucidula; species Mucidula mucida. The sequence goes on from JADNYV010000302.1 coordinate 36,319, forward strand.
GAGCGGTTGAGCAATTTGCCATGTACCGTGTATTGAGAGGCATGAATTCTATAAAGTCTCAAGTTCTAAACGGTAGGGGATATCGCCAAAGCAGTACCATGTCCTGGAACACGGTAGGTAATCATTCCTACAAACGCCATATTTGTATTGACTCTTATTAGCGACAGGTAACGACCATGCAACAGGCGGGCGCGCTTACCAGAGAAATGCAAGTACAGCAGATTCCTCCACAAATTGAGGACCTTCGCATTGATCTCACGCGCCCGCTATCGTCGCGGACTTACTCTTGCAAGTCTGTTTCAGCTCCTTCGTGACGCATCTCCCAAAATACTCGTCTTCAATATCCGCCTTTCTCCTCATGCATGGGCTCCTAGAATTCCTATAATGCCCCAATTGGTATCCCTGCAAACAACTCTCTCACACGCCCGCCTCGCACGCTTCCTCAGGGATCCGAGTGCCGCGCCACATTTAGCAGACTTACGCATTGGTGCATGCAGTCAGACTGGTATTTGCCCCTTTCACTCACTTCCTGTCATGGGAGACAGGACCAGATGCTATTTCATAGCTGGCCCCCCCGTGTGTGTCGCGTATCTACTTTCGAAACTTCCATTCCAAACAGCCTCCCTCTGCTTTCCATGCGGTGGGGCACCAGGTGTCTTGGGGAGTCCCTTCTCCCTCTGCAACTTCTCTATCTCCAACTCAAATTCGACCTTCATCGCATTCCACGAGTTCTATCAAGCGTACAGCAACTACTGCTTCTGAACAACGTAGATTCATTGCAGATGATCGACGTATCTCCATCGGTACGTGTCCAAGCGTTGTCTACTGCATATCTCCGGTAGCTTACAATGTGCAAGGTTCAACGGTTGGCACTTCCCTGGCAGGACACTACATCGTGGCGTAATGAACTAGCCCTGATGGAGCGTGTTCGTCGCATTGATATCATATCTACATCTGATTTCCCCATTCCACGTCTACCCATCTGGGCAGGGGAATGGATGTATCGTGAAACTGGAGAGAAGAACTTAATTGAGGTACTGTATTTCGATTGTGAGAACTACTTTAGGGCGTTTCGCTGGGATCGTATTGAGTCCAGGGTTTATCGAGTGCCAGTGTAGATTATAATTTAAAAAGAGGGTTCAGAATCATATACCTGAGCCTGACAAGTTTGACCTTCGAGTCCCTGAGAATGTGGGGCGTCCAAGGTTTGACCTGCTTGGTACCGAGGTTCGACGGTGCTGATGCGATCGATGTCCGGATCGATGTCCGGATCATGCGATCGATATCCGGATCATCTCATTTTAGAAAATTTGCCTCCGCTTTAACCTGTACTCTGCATGTTCAGGTTTGAAGACTATCTCTGCCATCAGACTCCAGCATGGGACTGCCGCACGGACAGATTAAGAAGTGCGGAATACGCGACACATGTACGCAGCATGTTTTACTCTGGTATGTTCCAAGGCCTTAGCTTTATAGAATGGCCTCGCTGGATAAATACGATAAGTACAAGCGAGAAAACTCTATCACATCTTACAAATGCTGCCCAATATCATTGATCACGCTATCCGTCTGGGCGAATCGGTTGGTCTTTCAAGAATGCTAAAGCCTGTGCTGACTTGACTATATAGCCTCTAGTGGCGTCTGCCGCGATTGCGATCATTTCGTTCCATGCACTTTACGTCGCCAGTGTAACCTGGAGCGGTGTTTTCGACCTGATTGGCTTACGTCGCGGCGTGTCACACCTGACTAACATGTGGTTAATTGTTCTGGTCTGTGTCTCCATCTACGTTCCGGAAAAGTCTATGCCTGGGCTCTCCATCGTCCTACTGTCCCTCTGCAATGCATCGGCCACGGCATGGTCGGTTCCGGCGCGCCCACGTTTTATCCTTTCACCGCCGATAGTATTCGCGATCTACGTAGTTCACATTCTGCATCTTCTAGTCGCAAGAACTGTCATGGTATTACCTGCATTCGGCTATATTCTTGCTTCATCCTGAACCTCTGATCTATAGACGTCAAGAACTCTTAACTTGTGCGAAGGATTGGAGGGCGGTCTCTGTGATGAGGCCTTTCGACGCACATTTCGACGAACAGTATGCCCAACTACCTTTCATATGCAATAATATTCAACATGTATCACAGATTAACTACTCGCTGGGCATCGCAGCTATGAGCTTTGGCCAGGATGTCATGAGCGGTGTTATTCGCCTTTATCCGATCACATTTTACATCCGTCAATACCAGGCCGCCTATGCTGTCATGGTACTTGTGAGTTCTCTTTGTCTTTGTGCTGAAGGATCCTTAGGCTTATAATCACATTTAGGGTGTTTTCACATATGTGTATGCATCTGTTATTCGAGACGCGTGTATGTCGCTTGTTGGGGCACTTTACGAGGCTCTTCTAGCTCTCGAGATCGCCATTCCCGCAGGGCCTTCTGTCTTTCATGATGGGACAGCCTTAGAGTTTTTATCGGTGCAGTCCATTTCACACGTGTGCTCCTGCATAGCAGGAATGGCTGTCGTTGTGAGTCGCTTGTTCATTGTATCACAAAATACACTCACAGCCTGTCAGGTCTTGAGTTCCGCCATTCGAGAAGGGCCGTATTTGCCAGAGGCCGTTATATTTCTGTTGCTGCTAGCTCTCCTCATTGTCAGCTTCTGCGTAAGTGTCTGTCATTACGAACGAGATTGAAAGTACAAAATTCATTATGACAGGGCTGGGCTAACTACTCCGCTGTCCTCAAAAATGAAGGAATGTGTTACAGAGAAGTCGTGCCGGTGTTCATGGCGACTATTGGAGGGGTACAAAAGTTGCTCAGAATCCTAGGTGTTGCTTATCGAGTTCCCTAGGCTGGCACATCTCTCATCATAAGCGCCGCTCTGGATCATGTAGGCAGGCAGCTACAGCTTCACCAGAAGGTCCTTATCGGCATGGTAAGCATAACGCCCGGGCATTAAACCGATATAACAATTATTCCGCAGACACTGGTCGCTTTTCCGGCACAGTATCTTTCCTTTGAGATGTTCGAAGGTCTTAGGAACCTGCGCGTCGAGGAGAGCTTTGCGCTGTTGACATTTAGTCTGGTCCTTTTTGCCTGTGTAAGCGCACAACTGCTCGATGGCTTCTTATATCTGATTAATAACAGATTCTTCGGGGAGTCTATTGGAGCCGTTGGGCAAAAGGCCCATCCAATTATCTCATCTGCCTTCTCACTTTGTGGCCACTCTCGTATGTCATGATGTTCTGCCTAATGGCGCGTCGGGAAGAGCATGCGAAAGAGCAAGTATTGCACCATCGCGCATTTTACGTGGAGCGCGGCTGGTTCTTTGATTAATCCCTTTTCCATTCCTCAATTTCTGCTTATGTACATTGTCTATATGTACCTTTGAATATCTTCTGCCTTCAATGTCACTGTCAAGTCGTCCTATACCCAGTCGCTGCCTTTGTCCGCAGTACATCCGGTGTAGAAGAAGTCATAGAGAACGTAGCCTTCTGAATTCAAAGTTGTCCATCATGCTCATGCAGAGCGGCTCGTCGCCTTTTCTGCTCCCACCGGCCAGCTGCGGCGCAAAATCCAACGTCGTCTCAGCAGGCCCTGCAGAATCGCCAGCGCCAACGAGGTTGATCTACGGTTAGCGACAGAGAGGGAAGACGTGACATATGACACGTTCATCATGCAGCCAATGACACCATCACTGACAACGCTCTAGAACCAGGTGAACTCCACCCACTCCTCGCGGCGACGCCACACATCCAATTCCACCAACTAGTTCTCCCCATTCGGACTGGATGACGATGCGGATCTGCATGTCCTCGAAATCTAGTGCCGGAATTATTTCCGAACAAGGAACAAAAGTACGTTACCTTTTTCCGTCATGTTCAAAAGTTGAACATGACTGTTTAGGGGATTACGCGCCACTTTCACCAGGCGGTGCCCAAAGGACGGAGCAAGTCATCTACAAGAGTATCTCAACATCGACTCCCATGGCCTGACCCGCACGCTCGTCGACTGAACTCCAGAATCGGCCGCGCGAACTCCTCCTCGTCGACTTTTCGGACGCGCAGTGTTCCAAATTGGGGACATTGACAGGGAAAGTCGAGAATGATGTAAATAGTGTTTATCGATGCAGATCCAGATCTGGCTGAGGTCCCTGAGCCGGAAAACCGCGAAAAAAAAGTAGAGGTACGTACTACTCACTGTTTATACTCCTCATTCATTAGTAGCCTAACGACGGAACCAGGGCTTCCATAAACAAGTCCGAATCCTCAGGAAACGACAGTGGTTCCGTACTTGACCTCGAGGATGAAGCAAGTGCATCCAAGTCAGCGAGCATGTGTTCCGACTTCGTCGCCGCCGTGGACAAATTCAACATCCTTCATAGAGACATCATTGCGGAAGTGTCGGTCGTAGGAGCTGCGTTCACCGCCTGTGACGGCGCTAGTGATGAAATGTGAGATGATCCGGGTAGTGCGCCACGGCCAAAGAATTCACCATCAGGTACGTACCTTGTTCAATTTCAGAGAAGTCTGCGGAATGACATCGGATTAGAATCGCCATTTGTCTCGTCTTCTTCGTGCTCGCTCTCAGAGGTGTTGAGAAAGCTGGCGATGAAGTCGGGGTTGAGGTCGGAGATACAAAGTCGATGTGGTGATTCAAGGATGCGTTTTCGGCACCTTATGCGCACCGAGCAGGTAGAAAAACAGTCGAATACCATTTGCTACTGTACATGTAGACATACCCGTTATAATATAGAACAGCGCTGAGAAATCTAAAATTCATTATGAGAATGAGCTGGAGGCTGAGAATGGAGGACAAAATACCTTTGAGATCAAGCAAGATGACTGTTAAGCACCGTCGCAGATGTCCCAACGATGATACCGGCACCCTAAAGCACTACAAGACCGCCAAAGAGCCGCACTAGGTTCCTGGACACAGGGTTTCCATGTCAGTAAAGATCAAACTTACCATAGGGATCCGCTCTCATCATGGCACACGGTTACATCGTTACGTGGATATCGGCATCTTGAATACGTCGCCACGAAGGGGATACAAAAAACCTAATTCGCAGTGAACCGAAAACA
>JADNYV010000303.1:0-41072 GCA_015501055.1 Mucidula mucida
CCTGACGTGAGTATTGGCTTGCTTTGGCGGCTTCCATGAATTTATGACGGTCGGTATAGTGCACGTCTTTGACACCATCAAGACCGAGGAGATGTAGTGGGTGTCTCTTCGCCGTATACTGCTCGCGGCAATGTCAAAAGGCGCATTGGGCTAATGGACATCGGACGCAATGTCCTATCTTGGATGAGGCGCGGACGTGTATGTGTGGTTTCCTGTTTACAATGTTAATCTGACTCTAATGGATTATATACTAGCACCTTCGCGCGCACTACATCTCCCGCCCTCCCCGCTGGACATGGATGCGATCTACGCCATGGTCGAAGACGATCTCCGAGAATACAAAACCCAAGCTATCACGTACATTGGCTTTTCTTCACCTCCCATATTGTATCGCTTACTGGGCTCGACAGCAGTTACTCCACCCCGTTCGTCGTCGAACTGGATTACGCGTCCGAATGGGGCGACGTTTCCAGCCGGCCACGTATATCCGTCAGACCCCTCGACGCATTCCGCCGGGCGATGGAGGAGTCTTCTGTCATAGAATACACCGACGCGATATGGGATCATCTGTTAGATAGAGATGAAGGTAGAGGGGGAACGTACATCGCTATCATTATATCGTCCATGTGGCTTGTGGATCTGACGACTGAGGAGAGGATGCGCAGGCGGTTGTATCCGATAGACATTCCACTCTTAGATTAGAGCCATACTGTCAGTATGAAAATCAAGTATTGTTGAAGATATAAAAAGGCTTTACACAACCTTGGGACTCTCATCTACGGAATTTGTATCGGAGTGAAAATCTGCAAAAGATCACTTGGCCACAACTATTGCTTTAAGGGGGAATCGAACCCCCGGCGGGTCGACATAGACCGAGAGCAATTGGTATAATGGCTACGACCCAGGTTACCACTACCCCATTAATGCACGCCGGCGAAGTCAGGGTGCAACTCTCTTCGTATTGTCTTTGGGTTTGAATCCAGAATGAAGAGGAAGAAGCAAGGGACGTGGTTCAAATTTGGAATGAGTCTACGGATGAGCGATCACTTTGACACCTATAATCAGATCGTCTGTACTAGGACCCAGTCATACACGCCAGTGAATGGCTATCCACGAAGACAAGCTTCCATATCAACATCAGCAAGCAATGGCCGACGCTGCAGTTTACAACCAGTCTGCAAGCCGCCTGTACATATAGCAAAAAGATTTGTCTTGATGTTACCGGACGAATTTGATTTTGTGGCACCAACCTTCCCACCCTCTGAGTCTCACTCATTCATAATACACTCCTTAGTACCTTCACTCGAGTAGACGTGTCGCAGTCCCAGAGCTCCCGGCGCTTAGCTGAAAATCAAAGACGTTAATAACGTGACGATGTCAAACTTTCTCTCATTCTCAAGTGGGAAGCGCTAGGATATGTCAGTACTTGCCATACTGCTAGAGAGATGCCTTGCTTTGACGTAAATGATAGGTACAGCGCCAAGGATGGCTATACTAAGATTTGTGGTATTCATCTTTGCGGTGGGCCGACGTCGTCGTTGTTATCGTCAGGCAACGTCCTTGAATCCCGACGCAGATGGTGCCTTACTTTGCGAGCACGTAAGAACGGTCACTTGGAATGGTTTGTCTCGACTTACTTACTATTCTGTGGACTGCAGAACTAAACTCAAAGCCTTCTCGCCTCAAGGCGTTGGATAGGATCCTCCAGGGTTGTGGATATGTATACAGCTCGTCGTAGCCGGACATAGCATGGGGTGTTAGGTTCTGTCCTCTTACGCAGCACGCTTTCCTAGCCAGATCACTCCTCTAGCAAACTGACACTTGCACGGGGTTCAAGACAACTACAATATGGACTACAAGCACGTACTCTAGCATATTTGCCATAGATCTCGTGCACGCGGGGATCAAACAATTTTGGCAACTTTGCAGATCGGTGTCCGCCGCTTAACTTACCACTGGGTCAGCTATTTCATGTATTGGGATGTCTACGGATCCTTTGCGTATATCTAAATGCGGCGAGTGCGTGTCTGACTTTTTGATTGCGACAGTATTACAAAAATCAGCCTTGACAGTTGATGCACCAGTAGAACTTGCGGCTCGGACAGGTGTTTTCGAGCATGTCTGATCAGCTTGCATAGTTCAGAGTGTAGGTTGGTCGGTGCACCATCTGTATGGCAACCGAGTTGAGACATACAGCAATGCGGTTCGCCACACTGTAAAACGACATTGTAGCAGCTCAGCAAGTGGTAAAAAACGGATAGCATCAAAGAATTGCATTAAGGGGAAATCGAACCCCCGGCGGGTCGATACGGTGCGAATGTGGCAACGACCCAGGTTACCACTACCCAATTAATGCCCGAATCTTGAGCGCGGTTGAAATCTACGGGTAAAGACAGAAGGAACAGGAACGAGTAGTCGGAATGCGGGCCGGAAGCCGACGATCGGTTGCAGTGGCCAGCTTGGTCTTGTCAACGGACCATAACGAGCGAGAAGCCGAACGACGGCGCAGCGATACCTTTATACCTTGTAGCAGGAGAGGCTACCCTTGGGCCAACGCGAAAGAGCAGCAACAACATGTCGTCGAGGGATATAGGTGCATTTTACGCCCATCATTCGCGGGTCGATGCTCACAAGCCTTGCAGTTGCCATATTCCACGTCTCGTTTCATCCTACCAAGGGCAACATCGTTGACTGGAGCGTTACAGCGGACGGTGCGTGATACAATGGACCAACTTTGCTCTTGCTAAGGCTACGGCTTGTAGATTCCGTATCACTGGACAATGTAGAATTTAGCGCACTGCCTAGTGGACTACATCAGCGCGACGAGGACGTTATGTGCGCTGCATGCCTTGTTCTTGTAGGCTTACTAACGCGGATATAGATATTTCACGTCCCCGCCAGAACATAATGGATTGGCTGTATTCCGACGACGAGCGACGAATGCACCGGGACACCGTGGGTCGCGACTAGGTGCGCTAGGCATCATCACACGGCGACCGACACACGGATGGAAAAAACTGGAAAAGCTGTACATGGACATGCTGGGAGAAGGAGACAAGGAGCTGGGAGAGGCGGATTGGGGTCTGGCGAAACGATGGTTTGACGAGCAGAGCGGCAGACTAGATGAGGAAGAGGCAGAGCATCCGGCGCAGCACCTCCCACACGTTCTGCGCACAGTCGGACCGGCTTTTGTCACGCTGGCGAAACATGTGGTGGGTGGACGGAGGGTATTGGTGTACGCGTCCATGTCCAAGGCTACCTCAATACCTTCTTCTTCTTCATCTACCCCACCGCCTCCTACACCTATACATGCCGCATGTACGCTATGTCATCTCCTCGCCGCGGCATCCCCCGCCCCAGCACGCGTCCTCGGATGCGTCGGTCTAATGGACTTTCCACGACTCGTCTCGGCCTCGTCGGCATCGTGGATCGCATGTACCACGGACGCCATCTTCCTCGAAAAACCACAATGCTACGATATATTATTCGACGTCTCCGAGCAGCGCATGTATACCCCATCACTCATCCGCCCTGCGACAGCTGGAGAAGAAGAAGAACAAGGAGAGGAAAGGACAGCGGGAAAGTGGAAACTGTCAGGCGCACGCTGGGCATGGAGTGATGTCCGCGTGTTTAATTCCCTAGCAGGGCAGGAAGACCGGGATAAAGGCCCATGGGACGTCTGGCGCATATACGAAGACGTCTGGATGCTCTGCGCCTCACTCTGGGGCGGCGGTGTGCGTCTCGAAGGCGCCGACGACGTCCCGCTTGTACGACAAGTCGGCGCTGGAATCGAAGGTCGGCCGTCGACCAGTTCGACGAGCTCCCGCGCGCCGCTCCTCGGCACAATACCGATGAGTCCTACGGGGTTAGTGGGTGATGGCGCACAGCTCCTCGCGGCGTTGGAGGCGCTGTTTAAATTCCATTTGGCGACGCTGGAGACGCTCATGCCGCCCCCGCCGATTACGGAGGAAGTCGTTCTTACCGCCAAGGATCTGGCGGCGATGGAGCTTGGTCCGCTGAGCGCGATGGATGCGAGGTATGTTGAGTGGTTGGGCAAGGAGTATGGTGGCGCAGGGAGAGTCGAGGAGGTGTTGGTTCCTGTTGAAAGTGAGGTGAGGACTAGAGGGAGAGGGAGGGGCGTTAAGGTTATTGTGAGAAGGGGGTGGAAGGATGTGTTGGGTGTCGTTTTGGGATATTCGTAGTATACCCTATTTACATGTTATTGTTCTTTATGCTGCTTTTTGTTGTGAATGATGGCTTCAGAATCTCAAAACTGCCCCAAATGCCATTGTACGCATTAATGGGGTAGTGGTAACCTGGGTCGTTGCCATGAACGTGAATTGGAACGGAGTATCGACCCGCCGGGGGTTCGATTCCCCCTTAATGCATCGCCAATGTGGATGGAGCATCTTTTTATCCTTATGTACGAACGTTATCGATGAGGTTTTCCCAGTGACAGCAAATTTCTCATAGTGCTTTTTTTTATTGATTGCCACCTTCATTGATGTACTTTTCACTATCACGATCACATTCTGACATTGACCACTCGTAATCGACATCGAGTTGCCGTTGCTCTCATGCCAAGGCGATCCTGCAGTCTTCAATACATGATCATTTGACGTTGTCTAGCATCTATGTTCCCCCGAGAAGTATTTCAAAGATGAACGGCCAAGTTGGGTGCAAGAGGAATACATGATGTATGATGAAACAGAATACAGCTGGGAAAGACGACGTCTAGTAAGTAGTACGTGGTTATCATTCACAGATCCTCCTCTCCCATATCTCCCCCTCAACAGCTTCTGCCACAGGATTCCCAATCACCGTCCTCCCCCTCCTCTGCCAAACCCCGCCCGTGATACCTCCCTTTTAAAAGATATGGTCAATCGCTTCGAGCTCAAGACCCCGCTGCGTTTCAGGGAAAAACTATGTATCATTCAACCATTCAGTATGCTGACTTTTGTTACACACGCATATCCAGCTTTTTCAACTGGATGTGCGTGTTCGCCGTCGTAGAGATGCCCCCGCCTGCGATCCAGAACATCAAACTGGCGCGTGTTTATCATCTTTGGCGGTGTTGGGTGCCGCTAGTATACTTTGTGAGTTTGAAGCGCTTCGTCCTGATTTCTGCGGGATAGAGCCAGGGCTAGTGTCAATATGAGCAACTTGGAACGGAATATGTAAAGCGATGGGGATTCCGACGAGGAATAATCTGGAATATGAACACCACCGTATGCTGCGGGCTGGGATGAGGATGGAGGCAGATGGAGAGACCTGTGGCGGATATCATGAGTAGGGGGCGTTTCCCGAAGCGAGCCTTATGGTTAGTGTGGACAAGTGTGCGTGGCTGGCACGTACCCAGAGCGGAATAAACGAAGCGAACATGTATGTTATGGACGTGCATCCCCTGAGGATGCGTGTGAGGCCCATGGTGTTTTGATATACGACTGGGGCTCGGTAATTTATCATGTTCGAGCTGAATCAAGTCAGTCTTCGTTAGGTAGATTAAAGGGGTACGTCGACGAACTGATTCCAATGCACAAAGATATGGGATAGGTAGAATCAACCTGCGAGATAAGTACATCCGGGAATAGAAGCCCCACACTACACACCTTGGTCGTCTGGACCGCAGAGGGAAGACGAGGACGAAGAGGTCATGGGGTGGATATAGGTGTACAGGACACGATCACTCTGAACGTTTGCTGAACTAACGAATGATGAGCAAGGTTGGCCGACAGCTGTAGGTAGTGCATAAGCGTTGGACAGCATTGTAGACGATGCCATGCTAACGGGCCTGATACATATTTAAAGACTAAGATCACCGCGTAAACAACTGCAATCGGTTAAGAGCTTCCGCTTACGCTTCAATATCTGAACAAAGGCGCTGTCACGTCCATACGGTGAATAATACGAGTAACAAAAAAGTCCATCGACGCTGTAACCACACGCCGGAATAAAAAAAAACGTCGCTAAAAAGCGTCCACATCACACCCCACCTTCCAACCTCATAATCTTCCCAACCTCACCTCCCACCTCCCTCGCCCCCAACAGACTAACCCTCCTTCTCCCAATCCCCTCCGGAAGCCGCTCCTCCACCAAAAACACCCTCAGCGCCTCAATCGGAATTCCCTTTCCACCACCACCAACATCGACCTTGAGCAGCTCCCACAAAAGCCCACTCTCGCCTAACGCAATTTCCTCATGCAACGCCGTCAACGTGCACCTTTCCTCTCTACGAATCCTCACCGCCGCGAGATCCGTGCGAGTGACATACCCCGTGGCGCCCGCGCATTGCACAAAGTCCTCAAACATCGCCGGATCGGGGGCGTGGCTCGGCACGTTGGGGTGTATGAACGACGCCGTGTGCGCTACGCGGATCAGCCCAAAGGAGGATGTGGACGCTAGGTCGAGTGTCCATGAGATCGGGAGCAGCTTAGAGAGGTATGGGGATATGTGGGTGTAGGATGGATTGGGAGACGAGGAAGAAAGGGAGAAGGACAAACGTCCGTAGAGGATGTACCCTGGGATCATGAGGAGGAGCGCGAGCGGGATAGAGAGGTTGTAGACGGAGATCATGGTGTCGAGGAGGAGCAGGAAGGGGATGTGTGTTCCCGTTCGGGAGCTATGGGCGTGGGCGCATTAGGGATTGGAAGATAAGGGAGATGAGAAGTAAAAAAGACGTACATGTATCCGTGGTTCGCGAGTGCGTTGAGACCTGGACAGGGCGCGCGCGTGCGTTTGGGATCTGTGGACGGTATATACGCGTTCATCGTCCTGTGTTTTTCGAGTTTTTTCGTTCGACAGTAAAGGCGAGTAAGTAGTGTATGTTCGTTCGTCGTCCAGACCAGAAAAAGATGCAATGAAAAGAAAGGCGATATCAAAGGGTGTAGGGAAAGAAAGTGAAATTAGCAGTGCGATGTGGTGGTGGTTCAAGTCAAAGCCCAGCTTTAATTTACCGGCGCGATCGAGGAACTAAGTAGGCGGGGCGCTTCCATTCTCGGTGCCGTGGCTAGAACGACGACGATCTCGCTTGGAGAGTGGTTACTGTCTTCATCTCCGCGTCTTGCCTCTTAATTACGCCAGAAGCATTCATCGACTTCCTGTTCATTGATTTAGTGTTCGATTCAACGAGGAATGGAAGGGAGATTGACGCGTGGACATGTGGAATGTTCAGCGATCATGGGCTTCTGGCGTGAGACGAGAGCCATGATCTGCGTTGAGCAGTTCTTCTTGTCTGCTGTAGTAATTGACCGGCTAAGATGACAGGGAGGATATCGGTGAGGTGAGCTGTTGAGTCTCCTGGATCTAGTCAGCCGGTGTGGCGCAAGTCTAGAATAGGTTTCAACTCAAGACCCTTGAGATGTCATAGAGTATTCGCATCAATCCGGGAGGAGTGGAAGATGGCATGCGCTTAGAGACGATAGATCGAAGTGACATGCAAAAACGCAGCTAGCGAAAACATCATAGCCCTCGAAAAGCATGCATTAAGGGGGAATCGAACCCCCGGCGGGTCGAAACAAGTATCACATAAAGTTCTATATGGCAACGACCCAGGTTACCACTACCCCATTAATGCCTATACCTTTGCAGTGAGGAGCACCTACAGAGCCTTTGATAATGCAAATGTTCGCTGAGAGGATGCTGAGAAGAAGGGAATACATCCTGTCCGGAAAAAGGCATGTACATCGCTCTCATGATCGCAATGTCTCAAAATCTCGGATTGAGGAATCAATTGTAAGATCTGCGGACAAGCATTCGTTGGGTAGTGGTCACGGCACACCGCAAGGAGACCAATTGGCAACTGGGGTTCGATTCCCTCTCAATGCGTAAGAAATCCACGTTGACATACTTTTTGCTTGACCCGAACCTTACGCGTAATAGGAGTCGGAGGAGGCAGTGTCCGGGGTCCCGTGTTTGAGTGCCGAGACCCCGGGTAGCGGTGATGATGGTGGTTTGCTTTGTACGACCATCAAGACGATTTCGGATTAGATCTCTCTCGCGCACTCGAAATACTAGGGACGATGGCGAAAACGCGGCCAAAGAGGTCTACGCGGAGCAGCGGGAACAAGGTGCGCCCTACAGTGTGGGAGGGGGCGGGTGCTGATGGACCGAGCACAGCTGGTGACGGACCCGCTCTCGTCGACGCCGCTGCTGACGTCTCAGCTGCGGTCTTTGGGGCTGTACGCTGCGCCGACGGTGGGGGATGGCAACTGCCTGTTTCGGGCGCTTAGTGATCAATATTACGGGAGCGAGGGGATGCATGGCAAGGTGTGTGTATACATGTGCCGCCTCTGCTTTCTAGACGCGGGTCTAGGTGCGCCAAGATATCTGCGACTGGATCGACGCACACCGCGAGCGCTACGAGGGCTTTGTCGATGTGGACGAATTTGGAAAGGGCGGCATGGACGGCTATTTGAGGGGTATGAGGCAGAATGGTACGTCTCTCAAGCGTTGATATCGACGATGCTGAGGAGATCACAGCGACGTACGGCGGACACATGGAGCTATCGGCGTTTGCACATTTGACGCAGCGCCACGTAAAGGTCATCCAGCCAGGTTTGGTCTATGTCATCTCTCCCCAGGCTGTGGTCAAGGAGGAGCCTGACTTGGAGGAGGAAGAAGATTTGGAGCCGCGGAGGAGTAGGAAGGTCAAGGTGAAAGTAAAGCTGGAGGAAGAGGAAGACACTGGTGGCCTGTTTGAGCAGCCAGAGAGCGGGCCGACGCTGTATGTGGCGTACCACGACTGGGAGCACTTTTCGAGCATCCGCAATCTGCGTGGACCCCATGCCGGTCTGCCTTGTGTCGTCGAGTCGCCTGGACCAGAGGACGAACAGGGTCTGTCTTTTCGCGTCTTTCTTAACGTTAATTCACGCGTTTCTAGTTTCAACCAAGAGCGCGAAAAAGCGGCAGCTTAAAGCCGCCTCGACAAAGAAACCGAGGATCACAAGGATCAAGCTCAAACTGCCAGATTCCCCCTCATCGTCTGCTCCGCCATCATCTCAAGCATCCTCCGTACCTCCATCGTCCCAAGCTTCCTCATTAGCCCCCAGCTCATCATCGTCATCATCGTCACCTCCATACTCGTCTTCATCTTCCCCTCTTACCCCCATCCCATCTTCATCCAAGCCAACTCCGCCCTCTTCCCCATCACCGACTCCTTCCTCACGTGCTACTCCCGCCCCGCCTGCCATATCCGAGGAGCGGTGGGAGCGCTCTCCGAAACGGACGCTCGTCACGGGCAACGAAGGTGAAGAGCGTAAACGCCGTCGTCTTCGCGAGGCATGTCTTGATCTCGACGCCGAACTGAGCGAGTTGAGCGAGGAAGAAGAGACGCCCTCTCTTTCCCCCGACTCTCCCGGACGCGTCTCGTCCTCATCTTCCTCGTCTTCCTCGCCAGAGCCCCAGCCAAAGTTGACGAGGCGGCAGCGCAAGAAGCTTGGGCTGCCGAAACAGTACAAGTTGATGAGTCCGCCCCCGAGAGGTACGGGCGCGGGCGTCATACGTATACCAGGGGGGCGCCATCCGAGCCAGGTGCAGGTCCGCGTGAAGCAGGAGGAGATGGACGGGGAAGGCGAGTGGACGACTAATGGCGCGGGCCGCGTCGATGTGAGAGGCTTTAGGGAGTTGAAGATTTAGCATTTTAACGACACCATCACTCATGACCCCCCGCAGTATATATTGTGCATACCTATTTATTCATTGTTTGTCAAACTAGCAGTCGACTTGCAAGAAATTACCGCCATTCATCTTTGCTGGCCACAAAGCAGGACAACCAAAGTCTTATTAGCCATTAAGGGTGTTTCGAGCCGCGTTGTTGGGCATGCTGACCCATTAACGCACGCCATGTCACGGATTCGCCGTTGTCAGGTGTGTTCTTGCGCGCATGTGGACATTTCTTGTTGAAAGAACCAGGCAATGTTAAGGAGCAAAATGTTAGTGTATGAAACCTTGGCTGTGAGCCACGATGCATTAAGGGGGAATCGAACCCCCGGCGGGTCGACACATCTTTTCCAGGACATGGCAACAACCCAGGTTACCACTACCCCATTAATGCATGTTCCATGTTTCATACTCTATCTGAAGGTCTACTACCAGAGAATCTTTTCTACCCCTTAAGTGAAACATTGCCTACAACTCTCAACCCATGAGATTTCACAAGAACAGCTTGCCTACTAGTCGATGTTTGTACAAACATTCCACACAAATAAACAAAAGGACTATCCACCCAGTCCATGCAAGTCGGCGCGATTGAACCCATGGGAGTGGTTGAACGACGTTCTTGGCAATGCGACTACACCATTGACGCCACCCAAACACTCATCGTATCCGAAGACACAATTGTATCCTACCCCGGAGCATCCCAACTCCCGAAATCAGCTTTTACAATTCTACAGTGCCGTCCATGTATACCCCTTCGTCGGCCAACCCTCAATAGCCTCCAACCTTAAACTCTCATCTCCCTTGTACACAACCTCCCTCGCCCACCTCATCATCACCTGCCTATCCGCCTTCTCAAACTGCGGCTCAGCGCCTCTACACCCCGTACACGCCACCTCCCCGCACCAACAAATCTCCACACGCTTCATCGGACACCCGCGCTTCTTCCTGGCCTTTGCAAATTGGCTGATAAAGAACGCTTCACTCCCCGCAGCGCACTGCACCCTCAGCGTATTGAGCTTTGGGCAATCCGGAGGGCGCTTGAGCATGCGCATAGGCCAAGGCCAGGTTCGGCGATATAGAGCATTGAGTATGACGCGCAGAGCATCAAACTCCCTCTCCGGCCGTATGACCAGCTCCTCCAGCTTCGGCACACATAAAAAGACCTGCCGCCACGTCTCCGTCGGAATGCTGACGCCATCATAAATCGTCAGCTTCCTCACATTCTTCACTACACCCCCATACGCCGCTGGAATATCGGCAACATCCATACGGTTCATCAACCCGAGCGTGTACAGCACCCCCTCAACAAATGCCACAAATCGCGTAGCATAGAGGGGCGTAGACCCATGCGCAGTAATGAGACGCCACTCCACGACGTTGGTCATACACGTGAGAAACCCCAAGTCTTTTTTCGGGACGAGCCCCCCAATAGTGCAACACGCAGACGAACTGCTCCCGTCCCAGAAATACAACCGCGTCTTCTCATCAGGCAGCGTCAAATGCGCAAGCAACCTCCCCGCATGCGCGAGATTCCTCAGCCGCCCCCATCCCAGCTCTCTCAACCTGCCCAGCACCACGCGTCGTCCCTCTTCCACAGGCGGGTCCGCCTCCAACGTCGGTCCAGCGCGGAAAAGCTGGAGCTCTTCCAAGTCTGGACATCCCTCGAGGAAATCGAGAAACTCGTTTGTCGTAGGTCGAGAACCGCGCGGTTGACGCTGCAAACACACATGCGTCAGGCCCGTGAACACATGATGCGGCCATCGACAAAAGTGCTCTAGAGTAAGCCGCCTGAGGCGCGGTGTGTGTCCCGCGAATAACGCAGGTGGGAGGAGACACTGTGCGAATGAGGGAAGGTGTCCGAGGGAGTAGATGGTGAGGCTCTCCAAGAGCAACGCAGGTGCTGAGAGGGATTGCAGGATATCAACCGCCTCGCGTCGGTGGCGGGAGAGATTTAAATGCAGTTCTTGTATCCGCGAAACGTGTGGTGTTAACACCTCTACTATACTCGGCTCCCCACGTCGAAGGCCCCAATACACAACGAGCGGCGTATTATCCCCCGACCGAGATAGAAATGTCCCAGGCGAACGAGCGCTATCCGCTATCCTCCACAGACGCGTGCACGATGCGATGACGTCTTCCCACGCCCTACACACAAGGCGCATAGACGTCCATCGACTGCTATCGTAGTCGTATCGCCGGAACGGCATAAAATTCGGGAGCAGGTCTTGACAATACGCGAATATGACCTCTAAAACAGAAGGCGGCAGCTTGTTCACGGGCACCGAAGCGTTGCGCGTGCGCTTCAGCGCAGTCGTAGCGTCCATTATTCGCGCATTAAGGTTATCTAGCTGTTGGTGGATTAGATCTTGTTGCCAGTGTGGGAAGAAAGCCTCGGCGGCGGGCTCACCTCTTCTTCAGACGCGCCTGCGAGCCTGCCGCTATAAGCCACGGTACCCGCACAGGAAACGAGAACACTCACAAGACAGGCGCACTGTCAATCAAACCATCTAGAAGCTGGGCGGCGTCTGCTTCCATCGCAAAGGCAAGGTGGAAGAGAGCTGTTGGGTGGTCGGTATGTATTGAATGCTGTGCAAGGACACACGACAGGCTTTACGTAAGTGATGTCATGAGATGGTTGTTTGACGAGCAGTCAGTTGCTGGAGAGCTTTTGAATTGCGCGCGGAATGATGAATGTAAGAGAGAGAGAAAGGACCCGATCGAGATGAAATAGGAAGGGGGGGGATTTATCCACTTGCTTTTGAATACGAGTTGTACAGTCCCGACGAACATCCTGGCCTTGCACGTTTCTGCTAAGCATCTATATCGGTGAATGGCCATTACAGTGCCATCGTCTCCTGTCGTACTCGACAACTTGAACGCTGATTGGTGCCCTCAATCATTTACAGCGTTTACATCGTTGTACCTCCTTCAACGGTGCTGAGTTCAAACTGCCGTTCACATTCACGACAACTTATTGCGCGTTGAAATCATCTCAGGATCTCTCCGTAGCTCTTATCCACTCACTACATGGATTGCTTACGCATTGGGCGATATACTCACTCGCTGATTCATCTAGGATCCGTTACAACTCAGTGGGGACGAAAGCACATCCATCGATGGTGACTCAACCTTGATCCGATTCGACGAGCAAGATTCTCAGGAGAGAGCCCGACGCACCATTTCGAAACCCGACCCCAGGTCAAGAACGTTGCCCGAGATGATGATGATGATCCTATCTGCAACAAACCGAATGTAACATGTTCGAGTTTTTGATAATCGCCGGGCGGACAAACACGGATTATGCCAACTTGAAAGCACAGCAGAGCCTAAAATATCTTCCAGCGGGCAACGTGGAGGAGGCGAGCTACTTATTGTCCTCCCGCCATGTGTGTCCACGGATACCGTCGATTATCTGTATCCGATGGTCATCGATGACGGAGCTGGGGAAGGTACCTAGGCACCCGAATGATAAGAACTGCTTATTTATCTGTACTCCTCCGTCCCTGCAATCCCGTCGCATCACAGAGAACAAAAAAGCGGCGTTGATTGAGGCCTATTAGCTAGTTGTACAACACGTTTATGCGGATCTTCTCCTTCCGTCCTTCCTTCCTTCCTTCCGTCCTCCTCCTCCCTCTCCGAGTAGACAGTAAGAATACAAATGGCCGTGTACAGCAATTAACGAGCATGTCATGTATGTATGATGAGCGGGGAAAATCAGAAATTCGAACAACTAAATATTAGCGGCGACGGCGGGGATAGATAGCGTGGGGGTATCGGTGGTGGTGTGGGATCAATCATGGCGAGCAGGCTAGAAGACATGGTACAAGCATCAGAAACACCAATAGAAACAGAAAACAGCGTACATACCCCGCGCGTCGGAATCTTGAACGGGCAGTTCGGCTCGTGGTCACCGCGCCAGCCACAATGGCAGCATTGGGGGCCGCTGCTGTTTGCGTCCATCGGCGCAGAGATGATGATTGCGGCGGCAGAATCGCGGGGGTAGTTATGTTGTGAACAACAGCGCTGCGCAGCAGTATGGTGGTGATGGTGGTGGTGGTGGTGCAGGAGACACATTATTGAAAGCGGCAGCGCAGAGATGAGCGATGGGAAATCGAATGCATTGATGAGTGCCAACGCTCTCGCTTTTATAATACAGTTTCCGGCAGACGCGGCAGGACCGAGAACCAGACCCTTGAGATAAACGCAGGAAAAAGACCCAAAATCGGATTGCACTGATTCGTACGAAACCGATCCCGGGGGAGGCCGGCACTTCGAGACCCTGATCCTATTCCTGAATGGCAACGCGGTTTCCTGTGAGCCCAGGCGGTGCGATATCGAGGACAGAGAAATGAGGTGAGGGAAGGTGCCAGAATCACGAACCTTGTTTGAAGCGCACAAATACATGGACACAGCCATCGGCATTCCCCGACCCTGCTGGGAATTATTTGCTGCTTTTCGACAAGCTGGTCCCATGTCGGTCTCCAATGCACTTCTAGCGTATCTATGACCTGGTCAGGGGATTTGTTGGCGCCCTTGCTGTGCGGCTCCACCCCCATTCGTGCCATGTTTCCCTCTCATCTATAAGCCGCTCAGAGTCACAAACCTTGGCGGCTTTTGCAGTACTAAGCGCCTGGACGGACTCGCCAAGCCATATAGAGTCACGCCGCCCTTTCGTTCGTTGCTGAGAAGATTGACTTTCTTACCTCAAGGTTAGCCTCCACTAGGAAGTTCTTCCTGCCAAGAAGGTCTTCTCGTGATCATCAAGCTGCAAGAACTTCATGCCCGATCCTCTTTTCTGGATAAAAACTATTTTCTCTACCGAACGCCTACAATAGATGGGTAAGTACTCTACCCTTTACTCGGCGTCCACGCTCTTCGTGTAACCGTTGGCGTTCGAACTGAAGTCTGTTATAACCTGGACTCATTAGAACGAGCAACCCTTTATGGAGGTAAGTAGGACGTTTCGGTGGTTCCCTGCAGCCTGACGCGGCTGTCCCGCGCTAGACTTCCTTGGTACCTCACCATGACATCAGCACGTCGCTCACCTTAGTCCTGTAGTCCTGTCGTCCGAGGCCCTGCAGGCGTTCCCCTGAAACTGATGCACCGCTTTGCCGACATGATGTTCTTGTAACTGATTGAATTGAAGGTATACCAAACTCGTACTACTTACTCACGTCGCCTTAAAGATGCCTACCAACTCTTCGTTTAATATGTCGCTTAGAAAGAGAACCTGAAGCAATGTCTTCCGGTTCTGCTCCACCCAATTTTAGAGCTGACGACCAGCCAAATCCGTCTCTCTTCCAAGCTAACCTTGCTCAGGCCCGAACTGATGTTGCCTATGATTTCAGCATCCCCGAAGGGGCCGAAGAAGAGGAAGAAGACCGCGCCGCGAACATAATGATCAAGTAAGTGGCTCAATACCTCCGACGCCAGTAGTTCGTAACCGAGGTTCTTCTCGCAACGGAGATGCTCAACGACCCAACTCTCGGCCTATGCACAGGGAGTCCATTATTCAAGCTCATTACTACAGCGTCTATTCATGGAAGACGCACGGGTTCTAGCCCATAGCCCACATCCGGCACTCACGCGAAATTTATTATATGTTCAAGTCTAGCCGCTCTCTGTCTTCAAAGCTGTAACCAAGGCCCAGTAATGCCCGAAGTCCATCATGGAAATCACCCACTTCTCCTCCGTCGTCTATGTAAGTACTTAGTTAATGCTTCCTCCGGTAATTAAGGCTAAATGCCTCACATGAGTCTTCTAGTATTCAACCGCTGACGGCTGGATCAAGTCTTCCACCTATCATTACCCTATCTCTTAGGCGGCAGCACCTGGATTATCACCGACCTCGAGGGTGGGTGGCGCTAAGCCGCCGGAAATTCGTTTGCTCCTCATCCGTGCCAAGGAGGCCTAGTATTTCGTATACAACGTTCAATGTAGTTTTGCTCTGGACTCGGTTCATGAAGGAGGCCTAGCCTTGGTATGCTCAGACCGGGAAAGACGTGCCTCCGGGTGTTCAGTAAGCTCAGAGCTGACTGCTGTGTGAGTACATTATGGCTCACATATTGCAACGCCACGATACAAGCTATCGGTAGCGAAAGACAGGTCAGGTCGAACTAGCTCGCTGGCTTGTTAGCTAAGCGCCTAAAGACGTCGAAGTTAATAATGAGGCGCAATTGAACGGCTCAAAGCTCACTGTGGAGTAGTTAGAAGGATGCTCTAGTTTGTGTCTCATGATCCCCTCCACAGTTCACGTCGCAAAAAGCAACCACCGCGTTCCGAATGTTACTTTGAGGCCTCTATTGGCAGCGGTGGGGTCCTTTATACGTATATCATGCAGTTCAAACAGCTCGTTGGCCTCGCAGAATGCGCTGAAAGAGACCAACGCGCTTTACAGGCTATTAAAGCTTATCATAACTTCGACTGTTTGCAGCAACGATGACCTCGCAGTTACCGCGGTACTAAATTCGCCCAACGTATAGTAACGACCGGCGCATGTTTTTCATGAATAAAAGCAGTGAAATTTGAACGGTTTGTTGCGCAGCCACTCTCTTTCTTGACTTCTCTAGTCTCTCAGATGTGGGATACCTTCTAGTACTTACCATGACCGGGGGATGTCACACAACCCGTTCACCAGCGGGGCACGGGCGCCGAAGTAACATCGTAGGCGGAAACTATCTTGTAAGATTGTAAAAGTAGTAGCTAGTATTCTATACATAGAGACGACGAAACTTCACAACTGTGTTATCTGAACCCGTCACTTTACGGCGCGATGCGTCTAAACAACGATGAGGAACAAGGACCTTGTGACGTTCTTCAAGGCTCACCTTTCAGAACTTCGTCTGGATTACCAGCTTTCCCTTGTGCATGCGAAGCAGTCTCCGGCGCCACCCAGAATGGTGCAAGTTCAGAAACCATCTCGGCGGTTGGTCAAATTTGAAAATATCCACCAGCGCCTGCACCACCTCATCGGGAGGAAGCTCGACGCCGTTCTCGTAGTTGTTCGCAATCGACACGCAACGCAACTCGGGGTCGTTCATCTCGATTTTCTCCTGCATTCGCGGGCGCCACTTCGGGGAGAGGTGCAGCTCGTTCGTCATATACTCGTAGATCCGATCCATGGTCGCGTTTGGGCTATACTGTTCCTCGCTTTCGTCTGTGAGAAAGTCGTATGCCATCGTGTTCACAATCAAATCGGGGTGGTTGGCTTGGAGAGCAGAGAGAACCTCGTCGTCGCTCATCGACCAGCCATAGTTCAGCTTTGGCGGCGCATATGAGAACCCGAGCCGGGCAGCGAGAGGTGAAGGGATAGTCCGTAGCTCCCTGATGGCGCTGAGAACCGATTTCGTAGAAGACTACGGTCTGATTAAAAAGAGCACAGCGACGAGGTAAAAAAGACGTACACGGAAGCCCCTCGAGTGTAGATCTGAGGGTGGAAGAAGGGCTTGCGGAAAAGCTTGGATTGGAGAGTTCTGCGACGACATTTCGACGACGGATTCAGGTGGTGATGGTAGGTGGGAGAGTGCGAACGCAATACTTATTGACCGATAAAGACAACAATACCACGTGATCGATCGTCCGGCCCGGACAAAGGACACAGGTTTTTTCACACTTTTGTCTTTGCTAGAACTTGGTCAAAACTTTGTCGCTCCCATTGTTCGTGATCGATGCATCGCTCTTTTGATTCTCAAAAAATGGATGCCCTTTGCTCTTATTGTTGCTGTGACTGCCGCCAGACGTATAAGGACTTGATCCACCCATCGAAGACGCTATTCTGTATCCTTTCGTCCTCGACCTAATGGCAAGCAAACGCCATCGATCTCCCGCCCCCGCTGCACCTAAGAAGCGATCCAAAACGACTCACCGATCTGCCCCCACTGCTACCAAACCATTCTCGCGCCGAAAGACGATTTCCAACCCCTTCGAAAGCACCGTGCCCATCATCAATTATCTTTTTGACGAGGCCGGCGAAATGGATGGTCGAGAATCTGTCTTCTACGAGCCCTTGAACGAGACCTTTGGATTGTTTGCGCCCTCTGTGGACAATAAAGGCCCAGACACGATAACTGTGGCACCTCAGTACTCGTTTCGAAACGAGCTGAGTGAAGGAGTTGCTGGCCCCAGCACCCGTGGTACGTATTCAACATTCTTCTGCCATCTATATCACACTAACGAGGAGAATACAGACGAGCCTGTTGATACACGAGCCCGAATCGCCGCTGAGGGCGGTGACGTTCCCTACCCAGTGGGCATTCCCGAGGACCAGCCGCACGCAGTCGACGACCTCCCGAGTCTCAGCAATCTTACGAATAATGCTACAGATGAAATGTTGAGTGCTATGAAGCAGGCAAAAGAAGCTTGGCGCACCCCGGATTGCACCCTTTTCAGGCTTCATCGAGAGCTTGACGCGGCTACCGGACAACACGTCTTCACCAAGGTCCCGTTCTGCATCATCGAGTCGAAACCAATCGACATCAATATGGACACGGCCGAACTTGCGCCCACAGCCCCCGACCAGGAAACTCGAGCTACGTGGAAGATAGAGGAGACTCAAGAGCAGATGGCTGAACAGCTCGCGGCAGTCTTCAGCGAGTACACCGACGCTAATATCCTCCCTTTCCTCTTTGTGTTTGTCTTTGCGTCCAAATACTACAGCTTCTACACCGTGAAACATGGTGCAGAGGCACTTCCCGTGCTTCGGAATGGTCGAATGGCGACTCACTCGCTGCTGAACGATGATGGGACGGATTTCAGCGATAAGTTCTATCGAAACTGGCGGAAGATGATGGAGACAATTGGCGTAAAAGTTCTTAACTCTTATATCAAATGATTCCCTGTTGTGCATGTCCATATGTAATAATAGAATCACGCTTAAGCGATCTCGTTATGTAGAACTCGATGTGTTTGATTCGTGTACACCACAATTCCAGCATCACGTTTCTTCGCGGTCGTTTCTGTGCTCTGACACTCTGGGCCTAGTCTCAAATCGAATTGACGTCGCGGATTTGAGAACCATTCACTCTACATGTTCACCCGATAAGAGCCGAGTTGGATATGATTTCTTCTCATTACGCCCCTGCTGTTATACATACATACTTACCTGAAGACCCGGTACTCCAGCCTCTTTGACATATATGGCCCTGAATCGCATCTGATAAAGATTAGCACATTCGTGGTCGAGAACCTTAGTCATTCCTCAGTGGCAATAAATGAATTGTGGCGCAATAAAAACAAATATCTACAGGTCGTGAAGAATATGGGGAGAGATAGATCTTCCCCCTCGCGTGCTCTGCAATAGCCGCGGAAGATGCGCGTGCCACTTCGTTCCGCAAATAGAAACTTACGGGACAAGAGCAGCGAGCTCTAGCTGATCCGCAGCTGTACTGTTACTACAGCTTGTAAAAACTCTGCTTGGCACTATCCTAGTCTCTTTACTGCTCGGTACGAATACCGAACATGTGCTGCGCTCGCCTTTGGCGTTCGTTTTTTGACTCTATGCTTTTGACGCCCTCCTCAAGCGTTCATTATCATTGAGAAGAAACCTGCGGAACGCCGAGCGAAGCTTCGAGCCCTGAGGGGCGATGTCAGAGAAGGCGTATATAACGCACAAGCAGTTCCCCCCTACCGAAGGTTGGAGGCCATCAACATGCGTGTCACGAACTAGTCGAGCGACATGATAACGCCCTGTGCGAAGGGTGCAAGCGACTTTTCAAAGTCACAACCGAAACGTCAAGTCCATTCTTAGCCAAGTCATATAGAGACTGCGTGTGCATCAGACGTTTGGGCGCGGAGGCGAACGACGTATCGACAGGGGATCGCCACATGAATAGTAGAGCCTAATGAGATGTTCGCTTTGGATGGATGTGCAAAGCTGATATTTGACAGCTAGTCTAGGAACAAGCCTCAAAGAGTCGTGATGGTCTAGTCCTCGTCCATTGGTTCTGCCCTCTGTCCGGACGATCGAGATCACGTGGTATTGTTGTCTTTGTGGTCAATAAATCTTGCGTTCGTTCTCTTCCACCTACCATCACCACCTGAATCCGTCGTCGAAATGTCGTCGCAGAGCTCTCCAACTCAAGCTTTTCCGCAAGCCCTTCTTCCACCCACAGATCTACGCTCAATGGGCTTCCGTGTACGTCTTTATTATCTTCGTCGCTGTGCTCTTTTTGATCAGACCGTAGTTCTCTACGAACTCAGTTCTCAGCACCATCTGTGACCTACGTACTATCCCATCACCTCTCGTCCCCCGGCTCGGGTTCTCATATGCGCCGCCAAAGTTGAACTATGGCTGGTCGATGAATGATGACGAGGTTCTCTCTGCGCTCGAAGCCAACCGCCCCGATTTCATTGTAAACACGATGGCGTATGACTTTCTCAACGACGAAAGTGAGGAACAGTACGACCCAGACGCGACAATGGATCGGATCTACGAGTATATGACCGATGAGCTGCACCTTTCCCCGACGTGGCGCCCGCGAATGGAGGAGAAAATCGAGATGAATGACCCCGAGATGCGCTGCGTGTCGATTGCGAATAATTACGAGAACGGCGTCGAGCTTCCCCCCGATGAGGTGGTGCAGGCGCTGGTAGATTTTTTCAAATTTGACCAAGAGCCGAGATGGTTTTTGAATTTGCACCATTCTGGGTGGCGCCGGAGACTGCTTCGTATGCACGAGGGAGAGCTCATAATCCAGACAAAGTTTTGAAATGTGAGTTCTGAACGACATCTCGAGATTCATCATTCTTGTTGCTCATCGTTTGTAGATGCGTGAAACCGTAGTGTGAGGTTTTCAGATGACACCTCGTCTCTATGTATAGAATATTAGTTGTGATAGAAAGACTCACTTTAACAATGTTACAAGATGAGTTCCGTCTACTATGTTACTTCGGCGCCCATGCCTCGCTGGTGAACGGGTTGTTTGACATCGCGCGGTCATGGTACAGAAGGTATATTTCTTGCATATTTGGCGAGATTCTAAGCCACATATAGCGAATGGACCAAGACGCGACAATTAGGACTCTCCGAGGCTTGTTGCTAAACTCGCCGTGCGATGTCATCTTCCGCGCATAAGCGCCACACATCTATCTATGTATCGCGACCATCTCATTAGCGAGGGAGGAGTGAAGGTCGGTACTAACTCACATTATCTTAAAGCTCTACTATGTCGCCATATATCCCTGCCGATACGTCGTTCGCCTCCGCCACTAAATGCCTGATGCTCACGCAGTTTCTATATGAGTAGGCGAAGAATACACCTGACGTTTCGGTTGTGACTTTGAAAGTCGCCTTTGCTATGAGCGCCACCATTAGGTCGACACCACTACAACATTAGTCTGTCCTGATGATCGAATACCGGTTACTTGTTCGGCTGTACATACATTTTATAAGGCGAACAAATTGTTAATCTCAAAACGCGCCATGCTCAGATATTGCGCCTTTATAGACGAACGAAACAGGGAGGAAAAAGAAAATGCATAGGTAAGGATAATAGTACAAGTTAAAGAATCATATGTAAACCGAGCAACACGTACTGCACTCTGACGACAGAGATGCCAGCACTTTGACACCCAGTGAAAATGGAAAACGAGAAGGAAGGGTTCGAGGGATGCGGGAGAAAGGGTGGGCACACAAGTCTAAACCAACACGAAATCCAAGACGTCGTCCGAGTAGTCACCCATCCCAATTTCGCTCCGCTCCCTTCCCTCGCTGAACGTCCTATGAGGATCGTCCGGGCCGGAGCGAGCCTGCAATGGCAAGTAGACCTATATCTGTAAAGACGAGTTATCTGCAAAGCATGTTAACCAAGGTCGCGAAGGAAAATAATAATCGCACCATGCGAAGTCCGTCCTAGTAATCCTAATCAAGTTTCTCCCCACGGGCCAGGACCCGGATGACTTTGGTGGGAGCCGGGACACGCTCGACAAGAGGCTGGCGCTCCTCCCTCTCTCGTCGGCGCACGGGCAGTACCTTCTGCTGGGGGTGTACATCCTTGCGAGGCTCGCGGCGGTCCTCGTCGGAACTTTTTCTGCCATGCCCGCCAGTCCAAGGAGTAGGCAAAAGCTCTAGAACCTCGACGCCAGCGCGTTTCGCCCACAATGCGACAAGGGATCCATTAGCACGTTCGGCGGGCGAACCAGTAACGGGCGCCACGGCAAGGACAATCTTGGGCTTGGCGCCGTGTTCGACCTCCCAACGAGCGCTGCAGATAGTGCGACGCACCCATTCTGGAGATGGACTGGTATCCTCGGCATCGGCAAAATGGATCTTATCCCAGAGCACAAAGGCATCATCTTGCTGTACGCGAATGCGCGGATTGGCGCCAACTTGTTTCTCGAGAATGCGCGAAGCTTCGCGAGCAGCCTTGGATGACTTTTTGAGCATATCCAAAGTGTTTAGGGCTATAAGGAAATTAGACAAGTATCATGGATGACGCCAGAACAGACCTTCAAGCGGGACGATGACAATTTCGTCGCGGCCGCGCTGGCACCACTTGCGGATATGCTCCAGGCCGTGGACTAGCACGCTCGCATCTGCCACGATGATATCGGCTTCCTTCTCCTGCCTGTCCTGCGGTTTCTCCTTCTTTGGCTCCATCGTGCGTCGCGGGGCGTTGGCCTTGGGCGGGCCGCCTCCACGGCCGCGCCAATTTCCTCCATCGTTGCCGCCAACACTCTTTTCGAGCTGCTCGACCTGGTGATTCAGAAATGCCGCGCCAAGCGCCTTAGACAAGGCGATTTTGTTAGGTGGTGCCGCCTGCAGGCTGTTAGCATGAGCATTGCAGGTGCCGTAGCTAGTATTGCGCACCATGATAGCTGTGGCTGTTACAGTGGTGGTCGCCGTCGTGTTCGTCGTTGTCGCCGTATATACAGCGATGCAGAGGGGGGTAGTTTGAGGCGGTAGTGGTGGTTGACGTTCAAGAAATAAAGGAGACAAGGCCAGCGGAGAGCTGTGCAATGACAATCACAGTGCAAGGTACAGCAACTCATGATGACTCAGCAGATGTACCTTGATGTCATGCCGCCCTGCCGCAGCCTGCCCTTTGTTTTCGGGATCTGCTTGCTTTCGGCACAAGACCATGTTGTTCTCGGCGCTTTGTTCTGTTCTTGGGCTCACTTTGATCAACAAAAAGCAGGAGCAATTGGATGGCTTATTGTACTGGTCAATGCAATTGTTCTTGTACTAGCCGTCTATAAAACTGCCACGATTGAGCCTGCAATGACAACGAAATATTCCCTCCAGCATCCGTACTACATCCATTAATGGTGTGTTAAGTCCCATATCGTATCTTGACTGGAGTGCTAACGTTGCTTATAGGAAATCCCATCAAACAAGTTGGCCATGTCCAAAGCTCTCGGCGCCGCATTCCTGAAATATCAAGTCGAACAGCTAGAGAAAACCGTATGCCCTACGCCCCCACGGACCCCTACCCGAAGAGCGCCCTCCCAAGCGGATGTAGTCGTCGTCGACGCTAGCCTCCTCATCCACGGCTTCCACCACGTCGAACGATGGTCCAAACCCGACCGTCAAGAAACCGTCGTAATTCCTCTCCAAGGTACATAGTTCTTTTCTCTCCTACATACATCCCAATTAACACCTCGCACAAGCCCTCACGACCCTCGACATGCTTAAACGCACCTCCAAACACGCACGTGCCGCCTCTCGCCTTCTCGAAGACCAAGTCGGGTATAATCCCCGCTTCCGCATCCAGCTCGACCACAACGCCACTGCCACTGCAATCCCTACGCTTGAACCTCAGTGGATTAAAAACACCCTCCACTGTGCGCGCTCCGAGATCGACGCTGCTCCACGACGAAAAGTCGTCTTGGCTGTATGCCCTACACCCGCCACCGACGACAGATCAGCCGGAACTCTTGTTCTCGATTCAGCGCGCCTCTCTGATATTCCCGTTCTCGTGCTTGCCGCTTCTGGAAAAAAACCCCATCCAAAACGATATGGACGTGTATCGCCCAACACATCTATTAGCTCCTCTTCCGACGAACTGGATGCCGATGTGCTCGATTTCGAAGACCTCATGAGAAAGCGTCTGGCCTCTCGCATTCACAACCAACCAAATCCCCGTACCGATTCGAATGAAATCCAGTCTAGTTCGCGACGGCTATGGACGAGTTCAGATTCGGAAAACTCCAGCAGTCGAACACGCGAATCAGTTTGTGACAGGAAAACAAGCAGGCCAAGGCGAAAGAGGAATGGCCTTCTTTGCCGCAGAATACTACCGTTCATCGGAAACACCAGGCGAAGCAAGGAAATACCTGGAAGATCAAAATCGTTGTTGCCTGTTAAAGTGCGTCCATATCTCTATTGTGCGACCGAGCTCTAATATTCATTTCCAGAGTTACGATCGAAGATTGAAAGAATCATACCATTTTTATGTAGCGTGAAGGCGCCCATCATGTCGATTCTGTTGTTATGCCTACTTCTTTATGCTGAAGTTAATGCAATCTATGAAGTTTTTCCAACGCTTCGACCCGCTAATTCGCCAACAATTCAAGTTAGTGAGAATGATAAACAACTTCTTACTACAAGCAGGTCATCAGGGATCTCAAGGGTGAGACACGTACATTAGAACTGCAACATTCAAATTCAGAAAATGCATCATGTCTACCAGCACTGTCAGCTCGACGGGTCTAGCACTCCGGTTGGGGTCCGGAATCCAAGGCTCTGTGATCAATGTGAACGATACCTATCATGGCATCGGACGTTAGTATAACATTACCGCCAATGCTAGCACCAAAAAAGCAATAATAACTCTGGATTTCGGCCAGTTTGTTGAAGCCAATCTTTGTGGGGTCTCCACTCTGAACAATAACTCCGCGCCACACATCCTGTGTGCCTGCCTAGCTCAATCGGATAGAGCGTCAGACTCTTAAAATCTGAGGGAGTGGCATCTGAAGGCTGCGAGTTCGACCCTCGCGGTGGGCTACACATTTTGCGCCACATTTTACTCATGATGGCATTGACCTCAACAGATAGTAGCTTAGAATACCGTTTAATGGATATGAAGCCTCCCTGCGCTTTAACACGAAAGCCGCGACGGACTTAGGTATGATTGTCGTGACACCCATAAATATTGCATGAGGATGTTCTTGTAGACTGACACTTGATTGTTTGCGAAAACAAAGGTGGAAACACTCGGGTCTCAGAATGATTTCATTTCTCTTTCTACTGCATAAGACACAAAAACCCGAACTAAGAGAAATCGGTACGCTCTCTATTCTATGCCAATTGGCAATTCTATTCTAACGTTAAGGAAAAAAACGATTCATATTTTACAAAGAGGTACTCCGATGCGATGGAGAATTGACCATCGCGCCGTCCTGATTCTCATACTGGATGTTAGAGTGCGTACGCACACTCACACTGTAGACTTTGGTCACTAGAACCTTCCATTCCTCCTCACTCCCGTTGGATCCATCGTCGTTGGTACGATTCAGGAAGTCAAGTCGGTGAAGAAGTCGACGAACGTTGGTAGTCCAAGTCGCCGCGCCCGGTCCGCCCATTATTCTGTATGAGCCCGAACGTCAGCAGCGCCTGATCGTCCAGCATATCGTATCGACCACAAGTCCTCTCCAATGACTTCGTTTCATCTAGCCAGTCCAGTATGCTTGAGGGCATCTGCACGTAACACTCACTGCGCTTCTGACGGATAGGCACTGATGGCAGTCTGCGTCCTGGAAGAAACACATGAAGAAGCGGATCACCGCGCCAATGTTGGCACAAAGGAAACTGGCTGTAATGGGGTTCGCGACACCGACCGATCGTTGAACAGACAGCGGGCCCGAATATAGGTCGGTGATTGAAAATGAACGGTGTTTATTCCAGGGCGAAACTAAATTGACAGTCAAACGACGGCGACAAAGATTTGACCCTTTGAACTCACATTCAACCTCCTGAGCGTCATGCTCCAAGTGATACTGCGGCGATTGACACGCAAGAAGAAACGTCACTTCTGCTCTGAAAAGCGGCCAGAATAAGTGACTCCCGGGAATCTGTAGCGTTGGGAACCTTGTCCTTCATGTACTGGAACAAGATTCTAGTCGTTTATGTTTCCCAAGGACCCCTGATCGTGCACCTTCAGGTCAGATATCTCGCCTTCCAAGAAGATATTTTCTTTGTGAGTTGGATGACCTTCCGTAGCACGCCACGGAAAAAGGTCAGGATGCGCAGATGGCTCCAATTCAGAAAGGCAAGGTGAAAGGTTGACCTTCACGTTCTGGTCATTCAGTCAAATCGACGAGGCGGAGTCATCAGGAAGAAGGGAAGCTGGAGTTGTGACCTGATTCGCGAGCTGGCGGGAGCATGCGGGCCGTCACAGAGCCAGGGGGAAATCCACTCACCAACACGAGAAGTGGATTGCTGTCGTTGTCACAGCGCGCTGTCGACTAATCCGTACCTCGACAATTTGACAGTTAGATACGAAAATGCCAGAAGCACGTATTTAGACTTATCATATCCATGACATACAAAATTTTGATGGTGAAAGGCAAGACCTGAGCAAGGTGTGGTGTTTTGTTTATCCCGGATTGTTTGTTCTCGGGGGCTTCGTGCAGAGGTCTAATTCGTAACGCGCAGCCTTGAGATCGTTTTGCTTAGGCTTCTTCCAGGTTGTTCCTCCCATCGGTAGTCATTTTCATAATGGTTCATGCGCGTCGGCTCGTTCGTCTTGCCTTGGCTGCTCCCTTACGGGCACACCAATAAATACCTGCCCTCATGATCGGATGCCGGAAGGCATTGAGTTACTGCTGCGGCTCCCGACGATTAGGCGTCTGACAGTACTGCGACAGTCGTAGTATGTCTGGAGTCCTTGCAGCAATGATTCGAGAGATAGAATACTTAATTGAATTTCAATGGCCCCGACGCGATACATCTCTATCAAATGGGTCTGACGTCGGCATCCTCTCCACCATATTGGATACCAATTCAAGATGGCAGTCGCTTCGGTTACGGATTCGAGCACGCTGAACATTCCACGCCGGGTCGTGGAAGAAATCCAAGAGGAAGCGGATTGTCGGTCCCACAGCAGCGAACAGGAAACTGTTTGATGCCGCATCTGGCCTCCGTAGATAGAGCGGACCAGCATACAGATCGGAAATTGCGGTTGGGGGCTGGAACTGCACTCAATGTGATATCATAGAATTGAACGAAACGTGTGCTCACAGGGTCGGATTGTGCTGTATCGCAGCTACCAAAGGACACGGGGCTAGTAGGTCGACTCGAAGGCGCCTGTTGTGACGACAGCTTCGCACGACGACCAGATACAGCCTTCATGACCTGCGTGAGGACGGACATCATACTGGGTAGTCTGAGCTGTATATGACGGATGGAACTAGAGGGAGAGCACCAATTGCACAGGTATAGGGTGACGTTTGCATATATGGTGAGTCTCACGAATACAGGTTTTGTCCACGAGCGTCCGGAAGAAGAGAGGTCAAAGAGGCTGCATATTCCTAGCCATCGATGCTGGCTCAAAGGTCTGTTGAAGCGATGAGCATGTTATTCGTCCTGTTGAAATCGTACAGGACGGTCGAGAAAGACGGTGAAAATGTATATAGTCCATAATGGGTGAGAGTACCCAGTGCACACTTGTCAGTGATGGACCATCGCGGTAACGAGTCGAAGCCAACAACGCGAAAGCTGTGCCCAGGGTTTTGTTGTCATTGTTGACGCGTTGTTTGGCGGCACCTATCCACGGAAACCTCGCGTTTCCACCAGTCGTGTCAGCTGTCCATGCCACTAGCCGTGTACTCTACTCAGCATTGTTATATGATGTCGCCTGCTACTACAGTATATAACACGTTTTCCAGGACTACTTTCCAGTCAGTACACGGCTGAGAGTAATTTCGTTTCTCTTTCTACTGCATGAGACCCGACACCAGGACAGTCAATTAGACCTTGAGCGTAGGTATCACAGACGCGAGGCAGCACAAGAGATCACAAAGAAGTGGTCAGTACGCATGCCTATTACTTTACATATTGATTCCCTACTGACGTGACTCGAGACTACGATTCATATATAACAAAGGAACAATCTACGATGGCGATTTCACTAGTGCGATCTCTTGATTCTCATACTGCTTGTTAGCTCGAGGTAACGAAAAGTACGCGCACTCAGACTGCAGCCTGTCAAGCTGACGCATGACTTCTGTCACCAGAACCTTCCACTCCTCCTCTCGCCCGTTCGATCCGTCGTCACTGGTACGGTCCAGGAAGTCGAGTACGGCGAAGAAATCGACGAACGTTGGTAGTCCAAGTCGCTGCGCCCGATCCGCCCATTCCGCAACCGTATTTTGAATAAGCTCGAATGAGCTTCCGGCCCTCGACGATTCGACAGTTAGAATGGTGAAAGGCAAGACCTGGGCGTGCTTTGTTTATCCCGGATTGTTTGTTCTCGGGGGCTTCTTCGGAGGTTTAATTCGCAAGGCGCAGCCTTGAGAGCCTTTTCTTTATAGGCTACTGAATAGAGTCAAGCGACATACACGAATATTTGACTGGAATCTCCGAATGGTAGTTGTGTTTCCTTGGTTCCTTTCTTGAAGCGCACCAATAAATCTTGCAATCGTGATTGTCTACAAGAGGCATTGATCTACTACTGCGACTGCCGACGAGTCGCCTTCTGACTGTACTACGACATCGGTAGTAGAGCCGTGGTCTGTTCGAACTTTGAGGAATCGAGTCGAATAATTGGGCTTTAAAGGCTGATACAATGTAGCTTTATCAAGTGGGGATCTCGATGTTATTAATTAGTACGAATCAGAAAAATGCAGTACATGGGGATCTGTGAGATGGTTTCTATAAATTTCGTGGCGACGGCCTACATCCGGGCGCTATATTACGAGAAATAACCGTGCTGGGTCTGCAGACGTTCTAATTCAGAACGCACAATGTTCACGAGCACTGTCCACTCCGACTCGCGACCGTTACAGCCATCGCCACGCGTCCGATCAAGGAATACAACAATCGTGAACAAGTCCTTGAAAGTCGGGAATCCCTGGCTCTGCGATCTATCCGCCCATTTTCGTACGGTGCCTATTATGACATCGGAAGCTAGTACAGCATCTTCGCCGATGCTATCCAAAACGCAATAACGAATTTGGGTCCAGTCTGACGTCGGCGTCCTCTCCACCCAGTCCAACATGTTGGACGCCAATTCTACATGACACTCGCTGCGATTATGGATTCGAACAGGACTTCGAACATGCCACCCTGGGTCGCGGAAGAATTCCAAGAAGAAGCGGATTGTAGGGCCAACAGCAGCGAATAGGAAACTTTTCGATGCCACATTTGGGCTTTGCTGATAGAGTGGACCAGCATACAAATCTGAAAGGGCAGTTGGGCAGATAAGATTCAAAACCTGATCTGAGCATACGAGTCAAGGCAAGGATATCAAAGCAATGGGGTCAGCTTACAGTCTAATTGGGCGTCCGATTCCAACTGGCGCTCCAGAAAGGTAGGCGACAGGCATATAAGTAGCAGTAATAATTCCGTGAACGACCTTCTGAATGCTGCTAGCGTATCAGATTCAATGGCCTCTGGGGTCGTCGGGACTTTGTCGATCATGTAGAGGAACAAGATTCGCGTGGTAATATTTGGCCACTGGGATTTGCCATAACTCTCTATATCACCGGGATGTTGGGCAAGACCGTCTTCGTCAAGACGAATATGGACTCCGCCGCTCTGTCGATAGTCCTCGGTATCGAATATGTCCGGATGACCAAGGGGGGACAACTCTGAGAGGCAGCGGGCGATGTTCATCTTAATGGTAGGGTTAAGAGGGAATTGTCCATCAATCCAATACACCGCGCGGAAGGTCCAGAAATCTCTAGCCGGCCGGTGAACCAGAGAATGAGTTTTCTCCAAGTGCGACCATGAGCGGGCAAACGATTGGGGAAATCTAAGGATGAAGAGGACTAGACGAAGGCAGAGCATCGCTTGGGGAGATTTGAAGGCACATGGAGGAGTGTCCTCATGACCGGGGTGTGTACGATTTTTCAGTAATACGGCGACTGGCAAAATCGTTGTGCCGATTATAGCGCCAATGCCAAGTACGGCAGCTACTGTTATGATAGCAGCGGTGATTGGGTCGCAATGCCAGAGAAGATCCAATATCCCCAGGACGAAGAGGAGCATTGTGAGTTGAAGAAACAAAGGAAGGGCAGAGATGAGGTCCTCGACGCGCCAGAAGACAAAGGAATGAAACCGTAGTTGGCGAAGACCAAGTGAGTCCTTCGATGACATCGCGGCGTCCTTCTGGTATTCCCTCAGCCATTGCTTGCACAAGATACCCAAGAGGGCCGTCATCAAGGCTACAATCAAACTGAGGAACCAGAAGATGTTGATACGCCTGTCGGACGACGAAGGGACAAATTCACCAGGTAAAGACATCGGAGCCTTGTCTTCGCCGGCAAGCTGACGGGTGATGTGAAGCAGGAGTGCATTCGTGGTATCTGCAGGATCGCGTTCTAAGCGTTTGTACGATTCGATGGTAAACGCTGTCACTGCAGCTGTGAATAGACCGACCTATATGATACGTACATATAAGTGTCTGAAGAAGAGTATAGGAAATGCATGACGTACAAATACGAGGAGTGTGTTGATGTCGTCGTTCCATC
Organism: Mucidula mucida; assembly: GCA_015501055.1. Taxonomy (NCBI): domain Eukaryota; kingdom Fungi; phylum Basidiomycota; class Agaricomycetes; order Agaricales; family Physalacriaceae; genus Mucidula; species Mucidula mucida. Next base: position 30,286 of record JADNYV010000303.1, read on the forward strand.
CATCGCAAAGCGAATTGTCGTATTGCTCCACTATTTGATGACACGATTGCCAGTGATTTCCGACCTCTGGAAGCGGAAATTGGACAGGCTTCCGGCCCGCGCTGGTGGTCATACCGTGAAATTCGGAGTAAACTTTTGGGACAGAGCTTCCCTTCATCGAACTCGTCAGGCCGAGTAAGTCCACTAAGAATACTACACATACCTGGGCCGGTGGAGTCGCATCTACAGCTGTGGAACCCTCGCTCTGAATTGAGACAACGTCTTCCGAAGCGTTATGAGGGGCCTCGGCAATGTCGCACTCGGTAGGCGGGCTGGCCTTGGAAGTTGTAGCGTCTACGGGTTCGGCGCGCGCAGGCTGGAACTGCTCTCAATGTGATTTCGTAGATTGAAAACCGAGCACTCACAGGGTTTGATTGCGTTGTATCGCAACTACTAAAGGATATGGGGCTACTAGGTCGACTCGAAGGCGCTTGCTGTGATGACAGCTTCGCACGACGAGCAGATTCAGCCTTCTTGACCTGCGTGAGGACAGACATCATAGTGGGTAGTCCGAGTTGTATATGACAGATGGAAGTAGAGGGAGAGCACGAATCACACAGGTATAGGGTGACGTTTGCATATATGGTGAATCTCACGAATGCGGTTCCTGGAAGTGCGTTTCCCCGTAAGCGGTTAGCATATGGGTCCGCCTTGGAAAGAAGCATAGTGAGAGGTTTTGTCCACGAGCGTCCAGAGGAAGAGAGGTCAAAGAGGCTGTATATTCCTAGCCATCGATGCTGACTCAAAGATCTGTCAAAGCGATGAGCATGTTATTCGTCCTGTTGAAATCGTACAGGGCGGTCGAGAAAGACAGAAAAAATGTATTTAGTACAGAATGTGTGAGATTACCCACTGGTGCACACTTGTCAGTGACAAAACCTATAGAACAACGCGGTAACGAGTCAAAGCAAACAACGCAAAAGCTGTGCCCAGGCCCCAGGGTGTTGTGTGACATTGTTGACGTTGTTTGGCAGCACCTGTCCATGGTCACGCCAACTCTTTGGTTTTCGATTCCTCATAAAAGGTTACCAACCTCGTTCCACCAGTCGTGTGCTAGTTGCGACCATCCAGCGGTCCATGACACTAGCCGTGTATCCTAATCAGCATCGTTACATGATGTCGTTTACTACTATAATAATATAGTACGTTTTCTAGGACTGCTTTTCGGTCAGTACACGACCTTATCCGGTCACGTAGAGGACTAGAAAGACCGTCACTCACGGTGATAAATCAGTGCTCTTCCATTCTCGTGGTGATACAGTAGTGATGGGGGTGAGACAAATTTCGATGTGGCTGACGAGAAAGTATGAAGGATAGTAATACAGTGCGTGGAGAACGAGTTGATGACGGAATGCGTTAAGAGCGAGTGTCAGCCCCAATTTGACAATATGTCTGCGATAATACAATATGACATTGGCACCCCACGAATGCGAGAGTCCGCCGATCATCTGCCGCGAAAGGTGCAACTAAGCGTATGCCCTGATGTTGACCCGCAGACGTTGCATGCATCGCCTTTCGCAACGTCTGTCGGGGTAGCTCTTGTTGCACCAGGCCATTGGCCGCGGAAAATGTGAAGCTTGATGATATGGTGGCGTAAAACATAGCGCATATATCTGCTGCCAATACACGATTGCAATTGCGATCCTGGCTGCAGCTATTGGGGAAGCTCAACGTTTGCCGGAAGTAAACGACTCCTGCTACAATTTCGGGGTGGCGTGAATAAAGCTGTAGTAAATGGATCGCACACACGCTCACCCAACAAAAAGTCATTGGAAACTTGCTACTTGCTCTAGTTAGTTAATGAGGTCGCACTGTATCAATATGGACTTAACGCTTGTGAGGCTTTCAATATGCCGCCGCTCTGGATGTGCCAGGATTTAACAAACAATGGTGGTGGCGTCGACAAACGTTTATACTATGACGTCTAGCAGAAGTTATTCAGTCTACCTCCTACCGCGGCCCGACAAGGGACTTACGAGATATAACTGCCCATTGACTCCATCCAGATTCCAGAAGTCCATGGCTGTACACGATCAACGCTTGCCAGCGCGCCGCGACAGTTCAACAAAAGCGCGGCTTGATCCGTGTGAACCAGAACGCAGTCCCGACGTTTCAACAGCACCGTTCAACCCCATTTGAAGGCTCCGACATCACTGAAAGTGTTGAAGAAGATCGAGAATAAGGTCGAAGAAGACACCTTCCGGGGATACAAAGCTGTATTTTCGACAGCTATTGGCGATTGAATAGGACCGTGGCAAAATCTGCTTGAGAACACCTCCCTGCGTGTGAACGAACACGCCCTCCCGAAGTCGGCTTAGACGTGCCTGATCCATGGTGGCCAGTAGCGAGCTTGAGTGGCTAACGGCCATCGATGAATGATGATGATAAGGACGGAGTCTTTCGCTCATTGACAGTTGTTAACTAACGCTTGCGAATTTGCATTAAATCCAAGATGAAGCGAACGATTTTGGACGCACCCATGGAAATAAAGAAACATCTCGGTCGGAATCTCGTGGTGGCCACACAGCCCTGCTTCTCTACAATCTCGATTTACTCGTACACGCTGGGACCACATGGCGAGGGTAGACGGGGACCTAAAGGCTGTACGCCCACACAAATGACAAGCAGCGATTAGACGCCCTCCATGCAGCCGCGGGGCCCTGCTGAGAAAGTCAGTGTGGGTACAGTGGGACTGGGGTACTCGACCGCAAAATGCATCGCCATGGCTGAGCATGGGAATGCGCTGAGAAATCTAGTGTGCGACAAAATAATCGATTTCGTGTGTGGCGTAGGCGTGGGAAATGTTTCGGCATGTGATTTTACGACCAAGAAGTAATTGCTCCTGGTATTCCTCGCCTCGCTTTTGGCAGAATAGAATATGAAAAGGCGTTCAAAATCGCACCATTCTCGGTATCTGGGCTTGCCTTGTCGTATATCTAGATACGTTTGTCAACCTTGGAAAAGAAATCATCACGCAACGACTCACCTGAAGCAAGGCGCCACTCCATCCCTCTGCAGAAAGAACCTTCCGCCGTTCCGAGCATCTTGTAGGTCCCCGAACAACCTGAAGGCGCACACCAAGGAGTCAGTGCTACCGAGAACAGGAGACCTCAGCATACTGGAGGCGCGCTCATCAGAGCGGGCGATCCATGCTTACCCAGATGAAAGCATTGATCATGATGGGAGACCCAAGCATTGTTCCCATACCAGTTTCTCATATCGATGTTGAGAACAAAAGCGTCATTGTTCCAAGACAAGCGATGACAAGAGTTCCCTAAAGGGGTAGAAATCAATTTGCTTCCCTATCAAGAGAATCCTAAGTAAGCATAAGAGACAGAGTCAGCCTGGATCATGACAAAAAAAAAAAGAAAGCTACGAACGTCATCGTACAGTTTATACTTTGCACAGCAACCGACAAAGCAGGCAAGAAGGTATAGCTATTCGTACAAGTATTTAGCGATGTACAGTATAGACAATAAATAGCCAGAAAGCAAGAATGTATAGTACTATGATCACTGCGAAAACGTCCATGAGAGGTTACTTGAACTCGGCAAGACCTCCACCAGCTGCCCGTCCTATACCTTGCACCATCTTCTCTACCTTCTTCTCTCGCTCCTTCTGGCGGCGCCCTCCCCCCTCACCTTCCTCATCCTGCGGGCCGATCATAAACTCTGCAACAAACTCTGCAATACCCTCCTCGCCAATCTCCGCATGCGCGCGCGAACCCCACCGCCACTCATACTTGACAGCACCCTCTCCATCGTCAGCTCGCACGCGCTTTGACTTGCCAGCCTTCGCGCCACCTTTTTTGGACGCGTCGGCCAGGGACATGCGATCCAGATACCCTTGGCGGAGAAGCGTCTGAAGATATGTGTCTAGTGGGACGGAACGGGTGGTCGAACGAGACGTGAAGGCAATATTTGACAACCGGAGTTTGGTGAGATATGAGCGTAATTCCGCGTCTCCGATACACCGCCCGGAGACCAGCACAAGCGCTAGTATCACGGAGAGAGCCCCAGCAGCTCCTGGTTCATGGGGCGCGATGATAGAGCCATACTGGGGAATAGTATCGTCTTCGTCGACAGTAACGTCGTCGTCATCCGGTGCTGCATCTTCGGCCTCAGCCTCTAATATGGCTTCGTCCGTCTCATGCGCTGCCTCGATGATTGCGGTATTTAGCTTGGACCGCACTATGTATGACTTTGCACCCGATGCACCTAGAATACGTATCATGTCAGCGGGAAACTATCAAAGCTAAACGCCGTAATTGATACCTTTCTTCTTCACGCCCGTTGCCTTGCGTGCTTCGTCCAGTTCCTCCGTTACTTCTTCAGCGTTGCGGTTTTTGAGCTCAACTAACTCAAATCCGAACGTGTTTGAAAGGATATCTTGGGCGGATTTAAGAACAGGAGCAAAAGATTTGGACCCAGTCATAACTGCAATACTGTCAAGATCAACATTGAAGAACAAGCGGATATCAACGCGCCTTTCTTTGTGATTTCGTCCCTTTTGAGCACCATCCGCTTTTGCTCATAGAAGAGCGCCAGCCGGACAAGTTGGTTAGCGCGACGTGATATATCCTACAACAGGCAATGATCAGGCCAAGAATATAAAACGCGCCAGTCGACGTACATCTATTCCGCCACCAGCGCCGTCGCCCTCTTGGTCCTCCTGATCCACGTCCATAGACCGGTCATCCTCGTCGTCGTCGTCGACGACGACAGGAGCGCGCCGTTGGCTTCGTCGCGGTGCCATTTCTTGCCTATATCCAAAAGCGTGTCGTGGGCGGGCGCTAGGTAGGGTTGGAGTAGCGCAAGGCGGGCCTAGGCGGCGATCCTGGTGGTCGAAACGAAAAAGCGAAACGCGACGTGACAGAGCGTGTCAGTCACATCACGGGACTTGACGGCATCTCGGCGTTTATCATCTACTTACCCCTCATGTCAGCATTGGGACAAGATATCGTGGGTGTGAGCATTGCGCTAGTCTGAAAATAGCAAGATATCACGACAGCCTCTTCGATTCTGAGAAGTTCAACTTCTCTGAGCTGGCACTTCTGCTCTTAGACGCAGGCACTAACTCGAAACGGCATTCTATTTACATGTTGTCGTCTTCATGCTTACACTCGATAGCTGTCCACTCAAACCCTCTTGTCGGTCACCCTTTCAAGTCCATTAACACGCCCATACATGGCCTAGTAAATCGCCCATCAACGTATTTCACCCATCTCTCAAGGATACGACTATCCTCCCACCCGAAGTCATTAAGCCGCCGAGTCCCGCTAAATCCAGAGCACGACTGGTTGGAACAAAGGGAAACATCCAGCACCTTCAGAGGAAATCCAAACATTTTCCTCGCCTTGGCGAGTTGGCTCAACAGGAACGTCTGATTCTCCGAATCGCACTGTATTCGGAGGACCTTCAACTTGGGGCAAGGTGGGAGACTAGTTCGCTTGAAAAGCACGCGCAATCGAAGTACTGGCCACGACCACCTCGGGGGGAATACAGAGATGTCAGAATGTATCTAGAGGATATAGGGCTCGCCGGTGGTTGGATGACAAGTTCTTCCAAGTTGGGAAGAACCCCGAATATTTCCCTCCATATACGAGTCTGTATATAGATGTGATCAAGGACGAGAAACTTCTTCATGCCTCGGAGGATACCTGAATACGGACCGGTCATATCCCCTGCGTTGCGCATCATTGGCAGTGCAAGTGTATGGAGACGAAAGCCACTATCTGCTTGCAACGGCGAAGTTTTGGATCTTCGACGCATGTCATGCGCCACTCCACATGCAGGGCAAGTAGCTCAAGTCTCTAGGAATCAAATAAGAGATGGTAAAATCGTCAGTCATTGGCATCCCATGCCAAAAATACAGTCGCGTCTCCTTTGGGAGGGAGAGATGTCGAAGGAGTATTTCCGCGGCGGCTGGGTTATCCAGGCGTCCCCATCCCAGCTCTCGCAATCTAGGAAGCGCGACAATCCGACCTGCTTCAACTGACGGCTCCATCTCCAGCGTCGGGCCCGCTTTGTACAGAATCAACTTTTCCAAATCTGGACAACCTTCCAGGAAGTCAAGAAAAACGCCAGTCGTAGGACGAGAATGAGGCTCTTGCCGCTGAAGACAGACGTGCGTCAACCCGCTGAGGTCGTGATGAGGCCATTTGGAGAAACGCTCCAGTGTGAGCTGCTTCAGGCGCGGCATGTTTCCGTCGAATAAGCACGAAGGAAGAATATCGCTAGCAGCTGTAACGTCCCTTAACAGGTATATCGTAAGGCTCTCAAGAAAGGGTGCAGGTACGGAGAGTTCCTGGAGGATGTCCATAGGCGAGCCACGGGAAAGATTGAGATGGAGCTCGCGCATACGCGGAATATGCGGCTTAAGCAGTGCGATGCTCTCTCCACAGTCAAAGTCGCTAGAGCTTTTAAGCCCCCAATACACCACGAGGGGCGACGACAGATATTTGGCAATGGATTTAGTCGGGAAATGAGCGCTGTCGATTACGTTCCATAAGTGGCTGGACGAGGAAAGTATGTTATTCCAGTGTCGACAGACTAGGCGCATAGACATCCATCGTCTACTATCGTATCCAGCAGGCCTGATTGGCATGAAACTCGGGAGGAGGTCTTGCGTTTCTCGGATGATAACCTCCAAGACCGCCGGTGGCATCTTATTAACAGATTGCAGCGCATTATGACAGGTCCGCAAAGTAGTGATAGCGCCAGCGATCCGTAGGTGGGCAGCGTTGATCTATTCGAAGACGTTAGCGACAGTTTCTTTGACTAAACGCGCAATACTTGCTTCGTTCTCTGACGAGCTGGTAGAAATCGAGTGAGCTTTGGGCGTTTGGATGTAGTAAGAAGGCCACTTACAAGGTTTCAAATTGTGATATGAGTTCGTCTACGAGTTCGCAGGCGTCATTCCATTGCTGCTCAACAAAAGGCATGATCCAGGTAAGTGGCAATGAAGCAAGGAGGACGTGTGACAATTAACCAGCACTGATGAAAGTGATGTAGAGTGATGTCATCCCGCTGTTGCACCCAAGATACGTCGAGAAGGTGCATATGCACCTTGTGAAAACCAATGGAGACGGGCACCGAGCTAGAAATCGTGCTTCTGACCATGAGCGTCGGATCCCAAGGAGTAAATTTACTTTTCGATCACATCCCCAATTTGGGCTTGACCGCTTTCCCCGACCACATTTTTTGGCTACGCTTTCGCTGCCCGTGAGTGTCATTTCAATCTACGACGCTTGGATACTATTTATACTCGCGAAACGTCATATGGCCTAGCGTCTCAGACCTTAATTTGGTGTCTCACTAAGCATGGTCGTTAAAGATAGCGTGCCGTCATACTCTTCCAAGAAGCGGTCATGACCATCACATTCTACGACATCCCTTCTGGTAATCTCCCCAATGCGCCCTTCTCTCCCAGTTCGAATACATGGAAAACGCGGTACGCATGCCGCCGTGGTTATTGGTTGGCAGGCTTCTCCTGATCCCATCCATCTATAGATACGCATTAAACTACAAAGGCGTCGAATACACTACAACTTGGGTCGAATACCCAGACATCGCTTTGCTCTACGCTAGCCTAGGCACCGAGGCTGTATTCCAAAACGCAGACGGCACTCCCCTGCACACACTTCCTCTCATACACGACCACTCAACCGGCACCATCGTATCAAACTCACACGCCATAGCGGAATACCTCGACACCACCTATCCCTTCAATCCGCCCCTCTTCCCGCTCGGGAAACCTTCATACGGTCTTCACAGAGCCTTCCACGACGCATTCGAATCCCAAATCAAAAGCCTCTGGCAATTCTGCTTACCAGGTCAATACGCCGCTCTCAACCCAGTGAGCCAAGCCTTCTTCAAACCTAGCAAAGAAAAGATATTTGGAAAAGAGCTCGAAGACTTTGTTCCTCGTGGAGAGGAAGGCGCGCGCGAGTGGGAAAAGGTCAAGACGGGATTCGATGCCATGGACAAGTGGTATGGGGAGAATCCTTTCGTCCTTGGGGAGCAGCTGTCGTTTGCGGATATGGAGATTGCGGCGTTTGTGTTGTGGATCCGGACGGTGTTGGGAGTGCATAGCAAGGAGTGGAAGGACGTTTCGGCGTGGAATGATGGACGTTGGGCTCGATTGGTCGAGGGTTTTCAGAAGGCAGGAATGGAGACTGTCAAATTGTAATGCCGTAAGAACAGAGTCCGACTTTTCGTTAGCGAAGAACGTTAGTATATAGAGGAACGGCCTCTACAGTTAGCGTAAGTCAATCATGTCCCTGTCAGTTGTCACCGTCAGTGACCGTAAAGTGGTGATTGGCATTATCCCTAAACTTAAAGTTGAGAAGCCCTGCAATATTCATATCATACATGTTGTTTCGATTCAGCCTTTTGCTGTTACTTTCAATGTACTACCGTACTATCCTATGATGCATCCTAAGTGTATATAAGAAAAGAAAGAGAGAAGATTCAATACAGTTGCGGGGGAATATCTAACGAACACCAGGCCGAGATGGATAAATAGGGAGGTCGGAGGGGTTGGTCGTAGAGATACGCCGAGAGATAACAATATGTGGTATGTGGGACGAGAGGTATCGTAGGGAGAGACAGAGGCCCGGGGAAAATTATCAGAAAATATGAATAAATAATATGGATGCGACCATCAAGAGGGCTGGCGGGGATACAGCGAGGGGAATGTGAGCTCCTCCAAAAGCTCGTCCGAGTCCCTCGCAGGCGAATGACCTGCGGAACGAGGCACGTTTGAGTCTGGACGAGAGTGTCCCATAGGCGACTGAGGCGTCGACCTGTGGCCTAACATGGCGTTCGGCCTTTTCAGGATAGCGTCAGCAAGAACCTCACTGACTTGTGAGTCATCCTCGTCCTCAGCAGCCATTCCAGTGTCGGGACGTGTCCTCCTACGTCCTCTGGACGCCGGTGAACTGCCTGGACTAGCCCCTCCATACGGTACTTGCATATGAAGCGGCGGGTACCATCCAGCGACACCCATAGGACTGGGTGAGCCTGGATTGGGCGACATGGCATATGGTGTGAATGGGGGCGGACTTGCTAGCAGCGCACCCAAATACGCCTGCATCTGGCAGACCTGTGCTCGAAGAGCGTCGCGCTCCCAGCGCATCATCTCCAGCTCCTTACCGTAGCGTTCGAGGTCGCGCTTGGAAGCCTCTTCTCGTGTACGAGACGCTTCCAGAGCACCGCGAAGAGAAGCAAGTTGAGTTTGTGGTGGAGGTGTGGACGGCCGCGAGGGATGTGGAGAGTGGGAGGAAGATGGAGGACGAACAGAGGATGGACGAGACGTGGATGGAGAGGGCGAATGACGCGGTTGTGGCGCCTGCAGATGGGTCAAAGAGGGCGTGAGAGTGGGTCGAGTGCGACGTCGACTTGGACCGCCAGCTGGCTGCTGCTGCTGGGATTTCTGCTTGTACGGCAGTGGCGTGTCATGCGAAACTATGGTTTCATGGGAAACCAGACCATTTGCGGCGTCAGCTACCCGTCCACCGGTAAACGGATCAGCCTCCGAGTCAGACGGAACCGTGCAAACTGAGGAAGCGGACGTCGTAGAAGCAGAGTCAGCCAGCGAAGGCATGCTGGACGTCGACAACGAGTCAGCGGCCGGCGGCGTCAGCTCATCGTCGTCGTCATCGTGCTCGTCATCAAAGTGGGCAGAGTGACTAGAGGAGGCGTCGAGATCGGCGAGCGAGGAAATGGAGGAAGCCATATTGCGGGTTGAGCTCGCCGCAGAAACACTCCTGCTCGTCGTAGCATATTCGCTCCCCTCGCTCGGCTTGGCGCTGGTAGTCGTCGAAGCAAGAACCTTTTCCAAGCGCGCCTTGGCCTTCTTGCTGCCCTTGAGAACTTCCTTGAGCGGGTCCTTGGCTCGGCGACGCCGTTCTTTCGACCGTGGCGCCTTTACTTTGTCGTCGACTGCCACGGCTACAGCAATCTCCTTTTCGGGGTCGCCTATACGAGAAATCAGCAAGGTAAATCGTCAAAAGGGCCGTCACACACCACCAGTACTGCCATTGCCCACGCCCAACACGCCCAAAAGGCTGTCCATGTTAATGTTGGCACGGTTATAGAGTACGGCACCGACGCCAACGACGGCGGTAATGAGCGTGGTGGCGACGAGCGCGGACCCATGCCCTGCACCCTGTTCGTCGTCTTGCATCGTCGTCGTCGTGTTGGTAAGAGAAATGGATGCTGGTGTGCCTGCCGAAACTGTGTGCAGCTCCTATCAGCACCACGTGTGCCTCGTTCCAAAATAGGATGAAAGCACAAGGGAGGGTCGCACTGGACAGCCTGACACGAGGTTACCGGTCTGCTCTTTATACTCCCCGGCCACCTGACGACCCGAGTAAACTTTCAGCGTGTACCACGCGGGAAACGCGCGGTCGTCTCCCCAGGAACAGTATTCTTGGCCACACTGCTGCTCGTCCGTACGTCAGTGTTCTCGAGGACATACCTCATGTCTGCTCTTCTTCTCGCATGCGTCCTTGGAACCCCGCTTTATTCTCCAACTAATCCGCCGTTCAAATCCTTCCGGAGATTACCCATAGTGCGTTTGGACCGCTTCGCCTATTGTTAGTCGCGTGCCTAGCTCTAAACGGCCACCGAGATTCGTACACGCAAAGTCTCCGCATGTGTAACTTGGTGCGAGTTTCGCCTTTCAGAGACTTTTATGTCTGGGCAGCATTATTCGTGCGTTCTATCAGATCAATATACCTCCTT
>JADNYV010000304.1:0-40995 GCA_015501055.1 Mucidula mucida
TCCATTGATATGTTCATATGTTCCACAGACCACAACTCCATTCGCCATCTCCCTCAATGGAATCGCTTGATCTGATCTATGACCAAAATAACGCACTTGAAGCAATACTCACCTTAGACTTGAATGGCCTGCTTGCACTGATGCTGCGTGCAATCGAGCTAACCGAATCAGTTCGAGATAGAGTTTCATCTTCAAGCGAAGAGCGCGAACAATTCATCGGCAAGCCTTCCTGATTCAGTGGGTCCCTTTAAAGGACCAAAGGCGCCCTCATACAATACCGCTCCTATCTCTGCTTCTGAGGCCCAAGTATCTGGGCGAGTAAGCTCGTGGAGTAGCTTCAGGAAGGACGTACTTCCTACTTTCGTGTATGGCACTCGAAAAGTGCATTGCAAGAGAAATTGATCCAGTGCAGAGATTGCCAAGAGCATGAGTAGCCTCGGAACCCGAATGAGTGAGGCATACAAATACCAGCAAAATTATGGCTGATTTCGCGTTCGTGGTCGAAAAAGCCACGTCGAGTGAGTGCCTCGTCACACTTGAATTTCCTGTGAACTCAAATATGTAGCATATGCGTATCGTGTTGGTATCGTGCACTAGCCCCCCGACAAAGACTCCATACATCTGTCGACTTCCAGAAATAGTCGTGCATTGGCGGGCGTCTACAAGTCATCATACAAACTAACATACGTTACCCAATCTTGAATCTTGTTCTGCATGGTCTCGATGAGCTCGGGTGAAGGACACCTCATCCTGTCCACGGTCCAGTTGGCACCGAGGGCTGTTATCAGGCCGTGAGGAGTCGCTTCGAATGAGGCTCTAGGCCACAACGATTTGAGCTCATACGCAATGCCGCAACAATGGCTGAGCAAAATCTGTGTTCAAATAACTCTTGTCCTTCCCCTTCAACGGCAGAACGTTGTGTAAGCGTTTGTGCGTACAGCGGAGAGTACCGAATATCTTTTCGCGTGGCATCGTGACCTAGACAAAGAAATCAGTTGCAGTAGTAATGTTATGTGAAGCGTACCGGGATATAGACGTGTAGGCGTGCGCTTGGAATTGTGGCAACAGTTTCGTGAGCTCAACAATGGTCCCGTCGGCGAGAGGCATACTAGATCTCTAAGCTCGTATCCACCGGAGGTCAGCCTGTTCCTGCCATTATTGGGATCTGCGCCAGTGATTTTGCAAATATTGAGAACCTGAGGGTACAAGTTGGTAAAAGTCGACAAATCTGGGATGCGAGAGTAACGCGACTTGGATAGAGATAGCTTCGTAGTCGTTCTAGAGAGCCATGACACTGGCACGCCATTTCGAGATTAGGCACCACATGCGTTGTAGAGTAGATTGGCGCGCGTCCGGATCCGACGCGATGGAGTGAAAACTTTTCATCGCCTCATTTGCACCTGTCCTACCCACAGCTTGAGAAGCTGGCCTCATCTGATATACGCGTTGATATGAGCTGCAAATTGTTGGACCACGCTAGGCGATGTAGCGAGGAAAGAGGGAACATTGAATCGCCTTGGACGGACGTAGTGACATTGGTGTACAGCCACCGGCGGCTTGGTTCTTGACTTGCACCTTCCAATGTCTATAGCAGGTCGGGAATCTTCCAATCCACAACCTCCGACTCCGTCAATTCTGATACTCATTGTTAGGCGTTTCTTGTCCTGATTGTGGCTACGCTGCGACCACCCTTCGATCCTGCCTATACATCGCGCCTTCGCCGTTCCACCATCTCTTCAATAAAGAAACATCGCGTGAAGAAATCAGCGCTGCTCGCCCCCAGCTTAGAATCTTTACCGATGCAGTGCGCGGCGAGCTCTATGATGTCGAGGCTCGAGTTGCTCGCCTGCGTCAGAGTTTGCAGGCCGAACAACACCTTGCTACAGCTAAACGCGTGCTAAATGCCCACGTAATGCTCAACTCTCCCGTCGAGTCTCTGCCCCCCGAGATCCTTCTCTACATCTTCTCATTATCTTTTGAGAAGCCGTTCAGTATCTTCGAGGCCGAGCCTCAAATGCCATGGCTTCTTGGCCAAGTGTGTAGGCATTGGAGAGCGCTCGCATGGCAGACCCCCACCCTATGGAATTTGTTTGAAGGTCGAGATCATATAGTGTATAATGATTACTATGGGACGAGGCTTGAAGAGGTTTTGAACCGGTCGGGGAACAGCGCTCTACGTGTCTCTCTTGAGGGCCTCGCGCCTAATCGCGCTCGCATACTAGCACGCCACGCGCCGCGTCTATTGGAGCTTGAGCTTAGATGCTGGTTTGAAACTTTATCCGAGTTCAAAGACGCACCGGAGCTGAGCATACTCACTAAATTGTCTCTGACAGTCCAGTATGCATACGATACCACGCCCCCGGAGCGAGAGCCCTTTGACATTGTTTCCAAAGCTCCTCGCCTGACACACGTTGGCCTTACTTTCCACGTCCCCGTCGATGTACCGCGCGTCTTTGTCTTGCCTTGGCTGCAGATTACCCATCTCGAGCTTGACCTAGGGACCCACAATTATCACCACATCTACCACATCCTCTCTCAATGTCGGAACCTTGTGTCCTTCACGGACATCTTCCGAGATAACCCCTACCGGCTCTCCACTCCATATCTTCTTCCGACACCCTCCTCTATTTACATCTTCGCGCACCTTACTTTCCTCAAAATACGCAGCTCCCTCGCCGTCCTGTCGTGTATGCAATGTCCCGCGCTCCGGATGTTTACGCTCCGGGGCGTCGGAAGATGTCGAGCTGACCGAAACGGACTGCGAGGATTTTCGTGTGTTCATGGAGAGATCGCGATGTACCCTACAGAAGGTGACCTTCATCCCTGAGCACTACATGCGCCACCAAAACGAATATTCAGCGCCTCTACGGAAGCTCCTCTCGTTTGTATCGCATGTCCCGAAAGTGACGGTTGCCCGTAGAGAGGCTTATAAAGCAAACTCCATGTAATCATTCTGCCGGAGCCTCGTGCAGACGAGGTCTCGACGTCGAAGGCGTATACTTTTGACCTGTACTCCCAAACTTAATGGGCCACGTACGACGGTTACATTTAGACTACCCGAAATCACATATTTTAGGACATGACAAAGTTTGAGGATATGGATGTGAAGATCATCGGGCATGATCTCAAAACCACGGAATGAACGACCAATGAGCAATGAAAGCTGTAAAGCCAAAGTCAAATTCAAGTGAGAGACGATCTAGTGACAGCCTTTCCACCAACTTCATAGTGAATGACACGTCGTTGAAGCGGTTACTCATCTCGTTATAGTACCAATCATTGATTTGTAGAAACTAACCAGTCACTGAAAGTAAGTATTATACGGAACCGATCACTCTGTGAACCATCTGTCTAATACTTTGCACGAGCATATCGCAAATTCGATATCGACAGATCCAGCGCAGTATCTTCCTTGTAATCGGCTCCGGCGGTACGCGTAGATGGGCCCATTTCTGAACAAAGTCGGGCGAAAGTTCAGACCAATAGTCATAGTCCTCGTAGTCGTATCTCCGCGGTGGCCAGTATAACATGTTCTGATCGAGGTTTGGGACATGCTGCTCAAAAACTGCAAAGCTTGCTCTGCTGTAAAACGCGCGCGAACATCCCAGGTCACCATGCCGTCAATCAGAGGTGCCAGAATAGGCGCCAAGGAGTCAAATGCTGTCGTAGGTAAGGACCAAATCATATCTTTTGAAGAGCCACTCACCCGGAAATAGTCGTGAAACATAATTCCCAAGCACCCCACGTCAAATGCGAAGGGATCGTAGTCATATTCGCCTTGGTCTAAATCCAGAGGAGCATCAGTGAGGCGAAGAAACCGCCCTTGCGGGCAAGCGAAAGGACGCGCGGGGGCAGATTCGGGCAACATCAAGGCGAGATTGAAATCGAATAAGGCGTACTTCATTCGACCATCCTCTCGCATAGCTGATCGTAGCGGGTCCACCATTCATGCTGTCAAGCCTGAAGTGGTTGAGCATCATATTACGTGACGCAATGTCCTACAGGTAGCTCGGTTAGTGTGTGACGGATAGTCGCGGAATGCACGTACTCTATGCACGATCCGGAGCCGTGTAAGAACGCCAAACCCGACAATAGAGAGTGTATTACGACAAGGATTCTTTGACACTGTTGAACCATGGAGTGAAGATGTAATCGCCCCATCTAATGAGAGTCAGAAAGTGCTGTTGTCTGACGTACAGTTTAGTGTACTCACCGAGGCATGACCACAAGCCAGTGACCTGCAAATGGCAGGATTTCCAGGATTGGAAGAATTCCGGGAATGTACTGGTCAGATTTTTCATTCTGGGCTTGGAAGAGGAACTGCATAATACGAGACTCTTCGCTCTCCCGTCGAACGAGCTTCATTGCAACATGACGATGTTCTTTGTCCTGCGCGAAAACGACGTGTCCCTGTTGTATGAGAGCTGTTACTTCGTTCTCGTATGCTAATACAAGGTTCTTACCCAAGCTTGGGCCAAGTAAGGAATATGTCCTGTATTCCTCTTCGAATGATGCATACCACTCGTCGTGAAATGCATACGGAAATTGCCCGCCTAACGGGCTCAAATTTGGCAGATAAGGGCCGCACCCGGCACACCTATGGTTGTTTCATTCAGGCAATAATGATTGTAGAGCGTGTATCCGCGTTCCAGCAACCAAGGTCGTGCAGAGTCTTCCCAGAATCTCATGCGCCTTAGAAGATTGAATTCCAGACTACCGGAACAGCATTACCGTCCAAAGACAGGTCAATCTGTGAACAATCTAGTGTGGTACACATATATTGCGTCCTCACGCACCTGCAAGTCGCTTTTTTCCATGGTCGTGGTTAGGAAGGACATGTGATGCCGCATGGTCGACCGAAAGTTGAAACAAACATGCGATCACGTTACCTTTGCTATAGTACTTCCCACGCAGTGCGAGCAACGTGGGAGTCCAGACTGAGGCAGAACCAGACTCTGCGCCTCTCAATCAGCGCAACCGCCACGGGCCCTATTACATGGAGGCGACCGATATGTATCCTTCTTTGCATGACTGCACAATATTCGGCATTCAGCGTGTTCTAGTCTACATCTGAAGGCCACTGGCTTCGAGGCGTTGGCCGAAATTCGTCCGCATGTCTTTAGTCACGGTCCCACCAGGAAACGTTTGGGTAACAATGTTTATTGTATTTACGTCGCACTGGTAGTACATCGGATATCATTGAAGAAGTAAACGAGACATATCATTCATGTCATGCAACTGCGCCTTGCCGCCCTACTACGCTGTTCGGAAGTGTTGAAGGAGACCCGACCGTGTTGAGAGGTATGTGACCCGAGTCCCGACAGTGGAGCGGTCATGACCCGTTACGGCTATTTCATTTTCTTTCTGTTATCTATCTCGATTCGGTCTCCATCACACCTCAGTTGCTACCACATCGCTGTGCACGACTGAGGTTGTATTACTTACAATTACTTACGATTCACGACACTTACAATACTCTACAGTCTAACAACTTCTCTTTACAACAGGTTATGGGCCCATAGCCTTCTAATCTACTATTGAGAAGACACAGCACTCATCAGGAATAATCCCTGGGCAACTCAAGAACACCACACCCACAAACCACTACCCATTAACCCACATACACCCCATACCACCTAACCATCTGCTCACCATGTCGTCTGGAATCATCTCGACGGCGCAGCTATCACCCACCACCAGCTCAAGGCCAACAAGGGGAATTATCCCACTTGGAAGGTCCAAGTCGAAGAATACCTTGCCGGCAAAGGTATCAAGTCATATATCACTGAAACGACACAGTCCAATGGGACTACTACCCCTCCTATCACCCGCCCGGTACCAATACTACCGCCACCTCCACCTCCACCGCCGTCTATTCGAGTAACCCCTCCCAGGAGGAATGGGACTATCGCAACGG
This sequence comes from Mucidula mucida, assembly GCA_015501055.1. Lineage (NCBI taxonomy): Eukaryota > Fungi > Basidiomycota > Agaricomycetes > Agaricales > Physalacriaceae > Mucidula > Mucidula mucida. The sequence continues at coordinate 5,918 of JADNYV010000304.1, forward strand.
CGTTGCCAAATCAGTCATCTTTACCAATATTATCGACCCAATTGGTCTCGGTATCAAGAGGGATGGCACTGCTCTGGAGTGTTGGAAATCTGTTGCCTCCGCGTGCGCGCCGAAGAGCGATGCCGCACTTTCCTTGGCCAAGGAAGAGTTCATGTCGCTGAAATTCACCGGCACAACGCATGACGAACTCGACCTCCACTTCAATGAGGCATTCAACCTTGCCTATAACGTCCGCATGCTGGGGAAAGACGTCAAGGATAAAGAGCTGAAGAACATCATTATTTGCTCTTTACCTCCAAGCCCGAATGGCTGGGACTAGCCGCCGCCCTCTACGCTTCCCCCGACTCCAACTCGGCCATTGCGTCAATCAAAGCCCACGCAATCAACGTCAAAATGCCGAAGGAGAAGGCCACCACTACTGTGTTTGTTGCCGGCTCTTCCGGTCGGAAGTGTACCAACCCAAACTGCAAGGCGATCAATAAATCGTTGCACATCATTGACAACTGCTATTGGCCCAGGGGAGGTAAAGAAGGACAGTTCCCTGCCAACTTTGGGAAGCGCAGGCTACAGTCCACCCCCAGGCTAACCAGGCCTCGGCGGGATCATCCACCGCGAAAGCCATGCCAGAAGTCGAGTCTCGTGTCCTCGCCGCTCACCGCACCACTATCAAAGACGCTGATGATGCTGAGAGAGGCCCTGGAGTAGTGATTGAGGAGATATTCATCACTCCTCCTCCATTCCAGCGCTCTCCTTCCATGGACAGTTTACCCATCTGTGTCCAGGAGACTTTGTCAAGGGAGGGAAGCAATGACGGGTGGGTCGACGTCTTCCCAAACGACGACAACAACGAAATGCCAACATTGCAGGACGTCAGCGATGGCGAGGACGAAGACGACAATGACGCGTATTTGTCTGACGAGGACGAGGTGGACAACTTTTGTCCTGTTGTGGAATATATCCTCGACACTCCAATTGCTGCTACCGCAGTAGCCGGGCGTACGTTTGAGAGCATGCCGGCCTCACATGCTACCTTCTACGACTCGGGCGCGAGCAATCACTTCTTCCGCAATTGCGCCAATTTCACCTCGTATGAGGCTACCCCATATTGTACGGGTACCTCGGCGTTGTCCACTGAGGGGGACTTTGCTATCATAGGGAGAGGTTCAGTTACGAAAACCTATTACCTGGAAGATAAGACAATTAGGCTTACCTTTCGAAACGTTCTTCACGCTCCAGCTCTTGCTGTGAATCTGATCTCAGTCACTCAGTTTGACAAGAGCAGGTTCTACTCGCTGTTTGGTGGCAGCGAGGTAGTTATCCGCAAAGGGCGTGATGGAAAGACGCTCCTGAAAGGGCGCGGCTCTGCGGGGATGTATGTCCTGGACAAAGGGCATGCACATGCGAGTCTGTCGACTGCGGTGCCCGTAGATTTAAAGACATGGCATCGTAGGTTTGCTCACACGAGTCCAGACAGGATTCACGAGATGTCCAGCAAAGGTCTAGTCAACGGCCTCGACATTACCAACATGTCCCTTGAAGGCAGATGTATCAGTTGCCAAAAGGGATGCCAACACGCTCAACCATACAATGGGAAGTCGATAGTGGGTCGTCAAACAAGCATGTCGATTTCCTGAAGGACAAGTCTGACGAGTCGACCATACCAGCATTCGATGCATACCGTATCCTAGCTGAGAATCAGATGGAGCCCAAGATTAAACGCGTCCATACTGACATTGCTTTCAACTCCAACACGTGGAAAGAGTACTTCAAAACTTATGGAATCATTCATGAGAACACAGTGCCGCATTCCTCTGCTCAAAACGGGTTGGCAGAGCGTGCTATCCGTACCATCATTGAGGACGTCCGTGCATCTCTCCACGACTCAGGACTCCCACATTCCTTTTGGGCAGCGGCGGCTTCAGCGGCGGTATATGCACATAATTGCATGCCAACGTGCCGTCATCCTAATGGGGTACCAGAGGAAGCGTTCACGGGGAGGAAGCAGGGTGTCTCCCACCTCCGTGTCTTTGGTAGTCGGTGCTCGGCAGGGGTTCCGATGGTCAATGGCCAACATGTGGATGGTCTCAGTAAGTTGGACGGGCGTGGGATTCCGGCAACCTTTATTGGGTATGGATCTGGCGCGGGGAACTATATCCTTTTGGACGAACGCGGAGTTCAATTTGAATGGCGTTTGGTGGAGTTTGACAAGGGCGTGCCGTATTGCACAGTGGATGTGGGGGAGAGATTGTGGGAAGATGTTGATGATACAACACCTGTGGACACGGTTCCATCCAATAGTGCTCAGGACTTAGTCCAAGAGGCTCCAGGTGTATCATCTTATATTCCCCTTTCTTTAACTCCTTCTATTGATGATTGTACAGTCGCTCAACCTCAGCCACCACCACCACCCCGACGCTCAGCCAGGAATGCCATCCCAACACGTAGCGCGCTGGATTCTGCTGAATACCAGACATGCGAAGACACTGCACGTTCTATGGGAGAAGATTGGGCATCTGATCCCTTGGAACCAACGGCGAATCTTGCGCGCAACCCGTTCGACCGACTGTCTGCCGAACTTGACAATGCCATTGCCTTAATGGGAACCTCACCAGAACAGCTCTACGCACCAAAGAACTACACGGAGGCAATGAAACTCGAATTGCCTGTGGGCTTCGGCCTGAGCTGGACGTCGTTGATGACATCGGAGGCAGTCTCGCCAAGTTGCGCTTCGTCGACAGTAAAAGAAACAGTGTAGTGGTACTCCACTTCACTGGGTTTTGGATTTCCAGTGGCACTCTGCAAGTATGTGTATTCAAATCAGTAAGTGATCATCGTTCGCCTCGAAAGGCGATGCTTACACTAGCTCTCCTGTCAATCTTATACGAAGACGGGTTGTATATAATGACGGGCGTATTCTTCGGGATGGGTACGTTGTCCATCGTGTAGGCATTGACTTGAAGGATAACCGCCTGCCCTGGCTAAGATCTTCTGTCAGCTACGTGCCAGAGACTTGAAATCTCGTGAAAAACTTGGACAGGCTGATTGGCTGGGTAAGTAACAGTCGTGCTCATTGTGAAGGCGTGAAGGAAGAGGTTGGGTAGAGGAAGGGAGGATTGGAAAAGTATCTATACCTCTCAGGATGAACGGGGCGATGGCGCTGGACCCACAGTAAGGCTGTGGAACGATTAATGGAGAATATCCATATGGGGGCACAATTTCCATCTTAAGACATAGGAATATGACTCGAGCAGTATCGTGAGAGGCATAAGAGGGTGCGGTGACAGAATAAGCGCCTGTTGCTTCCAGAGCTCTCGCTGCCAGAAGAAAAAAGCTGGGCAGGCCATCAACACGGCCACCTTTCAAGCCCTTCTGGGAGTCCGGCCTGTGCACCGAATAGCAATGAAAAGTAAGATGAGCTTGCAGGTAGGAAACCTGTTGAAGACAGTATACAATCGCCTTGTGCCGTTTCTGGCGTCATTGAGATGCCGAGTCATCGAGCCTGTATGCTAGTGGCAGCGGGTAACGGCTGTGTGGTTCTTTTGACAGCATTTCCAAGTCACAGGAAGATGCTGTGATAGCAAAACGAGGGTCTGCTGCCGAGAAGCAATCCCTATAATCGTCGTAGACGCCCAGGTACCTCCGAATTGTGAGTCCCTACGCACACTGGACGCTTTAAACTAGTCATAATGGACATCTAGACATCCTATTCATGTTATCAACACAGCAATTTGAGGCGAAGATCTATCAAACCTGAGCTGAGTTGCAAACGACAATGCAGCACGCGTCCAGAGAACATCAAGAATGGGGTTCCGACTTCGTACAGTTATGGGGATTTCCGGGGGGATAGAGAGCCTTCGCGCGTTAGTCCATTGGTATGTTCATATGTTCGGCAGACCACCACTCGATTCGCCATCTCCCTCAAGCGCGGTGGCAAATGGAATGTGATCTATGACCAAAATAACGCACCTGAAGCAATAGTCACCTTAGACTTGAATGGCCTGCTTGCACTGATGCTTCGTGCCATCGAGCTAACCGAATCAGTTCGAGATAGAGTTTCATCTTCAAGCGAATGAGCGCGAACAATTCATTCGGCAAGCCTCCCTGATTCAGCGGGTCCGTTTAAAGGACCAAAGGCGCCCTCATAGAACACCGCTCCTATCTCTGCTATGAGGCCCAAGTATCTGGGCGAGTAAGTTCGTGGAGTATCTTCAGGAAGGACGTACTTCCTACTTTCGTGTACGGCACTCAAAAAGTGCATCGCAAGAGAAATTGATCCAGTGCAGAGATCGCCAAGAGCATGAGTAGCCTCGGAACCCGAATGAGTGAGGCATACAAATACCAGCAAAATTATGGCTGATTTCGCGTTCGTGGTCGAAAAAGCCACGTCGAGTGAGTGCCTCGGTCACACTTGAATTTCCTGTGAACTCAAATATGTAGCATATGCGTATCGTGTTGATATCGTGCACTAGCCCCCCGACAAAGACTCCATACATCTGTCGACTTCCAGAAATAGTCGTGCATTGGCGGGCGTCTACAAGTCATCATACAAACTAACATACGTTACCCAATCTTGAATCTTGTTCTGCATGGTCTCGATGAGCTCGGGTGAAGGACACCTCATCCTGTCCACGGACCATTTGGCACAGAGGGCTGTTATCAGGCCGTGAGGAGTCGCTTCGAATGAGGCTCTAGGCCACAACGATTTGAGCTCATACGCAATGCCGCAACAATGGCTGAGCAAAATCTGTGTTCAAATAACTCTTGTCCTTCCCCTTCAACGGCAGAACGTTGTGTAAGCGTTTGTGCGTACAGCGGAGAGTACCGAATATCTTTTCGCGTGGCATCGTGACCTAGACAAAGAAATCAGTTGCAGTAGTAATGTTACTGTGAAGCGTACCGGGATATAGACGTGTAGGCGTGCGCTTGGAATTATGGCAAACAGTTTCGTGAGCTCAACAATGGTCCCGTCGGCGAGAGGCATACTAGATCTCTAAAGCTCGTATCCACCGGAGGTCAGCCTGTTCCTGCCATTATATGGGATCTGCGCCAGTGATTTTGCAAATATTGAGAACCTGAGGGTACAAGTTGGTAAAAGTCAACAAATCTGGGATGCGAGAGTAACGCGGACTTGGATAGAGATAGCTTCGTAGTCGTTCTAGAGAGCCATGGCACTGGCACGCCATTTCGAGCTTAGGCACCACATGCGTTGTAGAGTAGATTGGCGCGCGTCCGGATCCGACGCGATGGAGTGAAAACTTTTCATCGCCTCCTTTGCACCTTTCCTACCCACAGCTTGAGAAGCTAGCCTCATCTGATATACGCGTTGATATGAGCTGCCAAATTGTTGGACCACGCACCTTCCATGACGGTACTTTGACGGATCGGCAGATGTTTTTTCGAGATTTTGGTCCAGTATTTGGCGACTCAGTCTGAAGCAGCTCAAGCAGGTACTTCTTAGGTGTGGCTAGGGGATGTAGCGAGGAAAGAGGGAACATTGGCGGACGTATTTGGGAGTGACATTGGTGTACAGCCACCGGCGGCTTTGGTTCTTGACTTGCACCTTCCAAATTCCAATGTCTATAGCAGGTAGGGAATTTTCCAATCCACAACCTCCGACTCCGTCAATTCTGATACTCATTGTTAGGCGTTTCTTGTCCTGATTGTGGCTACGCTGCGACCACCCTTCGATCCTGCCTATACATCGCGCCTTCGCCGTTCCACCATCTCTTTAATAAAGAAACATCGCGTGAAGAGATCAGCGCTGCTCGCCCCCAGCTTAGAATCTTTACCGATGCAGTGCGCGGCGAGCTCTATAATGTCGAGGCTCGAGTTGCTCGCCTGCGTCAGAGTTTGCAGGCAGCCGAACAACACCTTGCTCAAGCTAAACGCGTGCTAAATGCCCACGTAATGCTCAATTCTCCCGTCGAGTCTCTACCCACCGAGATCCTTCTCTACATCTTCTCATTATCTTTCGAGAAGCCGTTCAGTATCTTCGAGGCCGAGCCTCAAATGCCATGGCTTCTTGGCCAAGTGTGTAGGCAGTGGAGAGCGCTCGCATGGGAGACACCCACCCTATGGAATTCGTTCGAAGGTCGAGATCATATAGTGTATAATGATTACTATGGGATGAGGCTTGAAGAGGTTCTGAACCGGTCGGGGAACAGCGCTCTACGTGTCTCTCTTGAGGGCCTCGCGCCTAGTCGTGCTCGCATACTAGCTCGCCACGCATCACGCCTATTGGCGCTTAAGCTTAGATGCTGGTTTGAGACTTTATCCGAGTTCAGAGACGCACCGGAGCTGAGCATACTCACTAAATTGTCTCTGACAGTCCAGTATGCTTACGATACCACGCCCCCGGAGCGAGAGCCCTTTGACATTGCTTCCAAGGCTCCTCGCCTGACACACGTTGGCCTTACTTTCCACGTCTCCACCGATATACCACGCGTCTTTCTCTTACCTTGGCCGCAAATAACTCATTTGAAGCTTGAGCTCGGGAGCAACAACTATCACCACATCTTTCACATCTTATCCCAGTGTCGGAGCCTTGTGTCCTTTACGGACTGTTACCAAGGCTCCGATCCATCTCTTCTTCAAATACCCTTCTCTATCTACGTCTTCCCGCTCCTTGCTTTCCTTGATATACGCAGCCCCCTCGTCGTCCTGCCATATATGCAATGCCCCGCGCTCCAGACAATCAAACTCCGAGGCGCGCCCAGGAATGTCGAGCTGACCGAAACGGACTGGGAGGACTTCCGTGCGTTCGTGGACAGATCACGTTGTACCCTACAGGAGGTGACCTTCATTCCTGAATACTCCATGGGCAACAAAAGCAGCAAATACCCAGCGCCTCTACAGAAACTCCTCTCGTTTGTATCGCATGTCCCGCAAGTGGCCATCGGTCGGCCTAGACATCTTTGACGAAGGTGAATATGGTGCCGCAGGTGATCATGCAAGACGTAGACGATGCATTAGATTGGACGTTGTTGAGCCGTCGCGGTGAGATACATAGGGCTTGAAAAGACATCACTCCAAAATGAGTTTTTGTGACGATGAAAAGCCTGAGTTGACAAAACAACAGGATCCAGATGCATCAAAAGATGGGGAATACGCGAGCGACCTTGTTATTGATTGAAGACAGAGGACAATGAGCATAAGTTACATGAATTACAAGAGGAGATTCACAGTATCATCTACACCGTGAACGCCACGCTTGCCAAGCACGACCAAATATCATGTATGCTGCTTTGTTGAGAGTTACTTTCCGACCGTCACTGATGACTGCGACGCCGAGCGATATGTCGTCCTCGCTGTCCTCTGTCGTCTCGAACCTCGTCCGAGCGCAAATGGGCGCCTCTGTCTCCAATACGGTTACTGACGATGACCTCGACCGGCACGTCGCCGACCTTTTGATCAAAGACGCTAAGAAACGGGCGGAACGATATAGTCAAACAGGCATTCGAGCCTATCTTGCGAGCCAATTGTGCGTATCATTTTCATCAGCGAACGGTATTATTCCAATACGTTGTAGGAACGACAGCAATGCACCGAAAGCCAATAAGCGCTTTCTTTCCTCTATCATTCGGAGTACAGATGAACACAACAAGACTATACTACGAGCACAGGCGCAGTCGGCACAGGAAATACAACGGGAAAAGGAAGAGGTTCTACGAAAGCAACGGCGAGCACGCGCTGAGGAGGCAGTGGCAGCTGAGCGTCTTCGGCGGTCTGGAGGCAGCGAACGCGGCCGGCGGCGGCGTCGTGCATCTCCAGTCAGCGATGGTTGGGACCACTGGGACGGGCGCACGGGCGACCGCAAACGAAAGAAGAGGGAATGGGAGACATGGGACGGATTAGACTCGGAAGACGAGGACCACAGACGGAGACACCGCTCCACCCGCCATAAAGACGACGAATCATCATCCACGAAACGGAAGTCCCGCGAGGACGACTCGCGCCGTTCTCATAGATCCCATCACAGACGAACGCACAGGTCACGGAGCCGTTCTGAATCCCCTGATGGCCGCAGTCATAAACACAGTCGACGACACCACCGTAAACGCGAACCTTCTCCTTCCTCTTCTCAGTCTCACAAGGAAAACACCCGTGGACGGTCTCTTTCACCGGATGACTCTAAGAAGAGACGGCATACATCGCGGTCTCAAGATAGGGATGTCGATGCGGCAAGTTCTCAGGATAGAGAATCCAAGGAGGTAGAGTTACGTGCAAAACTGAAAGCGCACAAGCCCAAAGACGCACCTAAACACTCTACACCCCCGCCTCCCAAACGACAGCGAACTCGCTCTCCCTCAGTCGTCTCCACCCTGTCCTCCCGCATGTCCATCTCTCCATCTCCTTCCCCCGGCCCAGAACCACCCACGCAGCGTCCTTCAAAGATGGACAAGTATTTTGAGGACTCGTATGATCCTCGGCTGGACGTAGCACCGCTCACCATGCCCCACGTTCCCGCGACTGGGTTGATTAACAATGCCGAGTTTGAGGGCTGGGATGCAATGCTCGATTTGCTGCGTGCACGCAAGGAGGACAGGCTAGAGAAGAAGCGGCTCGAGCGGATGGGGCTGAGCAAGGACCAGATTAAGAAGGAGATGTCGTCTGCTGGTGCTGTTGCTGATCGCTGGGATTCGGGCGGTACTAGTGTTATGGATATCAAGTATAAGAAACGGGGGTCTACGAGGGAGTGGGATCTTGGGAAGGAGGTTACATGATTGTTGTGCATATCTATCTACACTATTTCTTATTATATATAGCCTACTATGGTGGGTTACTTGGTCTGTCTTGCAGCCTTTGAAGTCTGATATCGTCCAAGTTCTGCTCTTTGGGAGGACTAGGACCCTAGACTTGTTTGGCCATGCCATAGAATATATCGTCCAATAGCACCTGTCACTCTCAAGTCTGCTGGTGTTTGATGAACATGGCGCGCTGAATCATCTCTTCCGGTCGCAGCGGGTGGCGCGAATATCAGTATCCGTCTGCTAAGTCCACTAGGCTTTCTATCGATTTGAGAAATATATTTTCTACAACGGCTCAACAAGGTCCAGTCTAATTCATCGTCTACATCTTGACTAAAGTCGGGCGCAAACTTCACCTTCAGCGCCAATACCTACGCTGGCATCCAAACTCTGGATCATGGACATCGTTCCAAGGAAAGTCAGGAACAGATAGAGTGTCGGTAATTGACTACGCCCTCTGTTCTGCTTCCGCCCTTGCCTCAGTGAAGAGCATGACAGTTGCGCAGTACTCTAAGGAGCTTATTGACTGGTCAGATCATGCACACATCTGCCTCTCTCTTGAATTCCCCAAGTTCTGTATAACCCCCCCCGCCCACACCACCGCCTCGTGACGACTGCGGATGCACGCCCCATATCATACCTCAATCACTGCATCACACAGATGCTTAACAGTACAGTGGCACCTGAACAGGCGCTTATCCAGTTGTATGGACTTGCATCCACTCCTTCTCAGCGTCTTAAGCAAGTCTACTGTAATGGTTCCTGTCTTAGTAATGGATCTGTCTTTATTTGTGACTACATTTGAGGCTGCCCCACTTGTCAGCTCACCAAGGTCAACACCCATCCTACACATGCACCACTAGTCCCCAATGAAATCCTTACATGCCCCTTTGGTATGATCACTAGCAACTTCATTGTTGGTTTGCCCAAGTGCAATGACTACAATGCAATCCACTGTGTTGTCGACCGCTTCACTAAGATGGTAGTGGTCACCCCATGTTGAGACACGGTGGATCTACTGCCAACCACACCAATTGACACTTTGGCCTCTGGGACAAGCTTATCACAGATCATGGCCCCCAATTCACTAGCCAAGTCTTGCAAGCCATACATAAACAACTTGGTATTATCTCCGCTCTCAGTACGGCTTATCATTCAAAGACAGATGGTGAGACCAAACAATTCAACCAGGAGTTGGAGCAATACTTGCGCGTGTTCTGCAACTATCGGCAGAATGACTGGGTTAAGCACCTCCCTTTTGCAGAATTCTTACACAATATCTGTGCTTACTCCGCTACAGAGAAAGCCCCGTTTGAGCTCCTCCACAATTACCTCCCACGCATCATTTCTGCTGTTTGCACTGACTCTTATATCCCATCCATTGAAGCCCGCCTTAAAACACTAAAGCAATTGTGCAAAGAGGTGGAGGCTAGCTTGACCAATGCGGCAGAGGTTATAAAGGCTCAATACGACAACCATCTCCTTACACACCTGCTGTTCAAAGTTGGCAACTTGGTGATGCTTGACGGAAAAAATATTGAGACTACATGTTCATCAGTTAAGTTGTTCAATGAGCAATATAGCCCATTCAAGATCACTGAAGCCATTGGGATAATGAACTTCCAACTTGATTTACTAAACAAATGGCGTATCCACAATGTCTTTCACACCGGACTACTCCTCTCACGGGTGGAAACTGAGGTGCATGGTCCACCAGCACCCGGTGCCATACCTGACCTCTTGAGTGGGGTTAAGCAGTACAACATGGAGACTATCCTCAAAATATGCAAGCTAGCTAACGGATGCGGTACATAATACCTCGTCAAGTGGCTTGGATACCCCTTGTTGGAAAATTCATGGATCCCCACTTCTAGTTTTGCCACCGGCTCAAAAGAATTGATTTACAGTTTAAGATCAGACTCTTATACAGGATCAATTATGTTATACGATGGTCAAATTTTGTTCTCTCGCTCATGCTACTGCCCTCTTTTTGTTCAGACATTATTCTACATGTATCTAGGCATATTTCTAGGCTGCCTTACTTGCTCTCACCCAGCACAAAAATTTGGAAGTTCTCAATCTACTGCCCAGATCCGATCAATTTAGTCTGATCAGAAATTTGTGAGCCTCCGGTATGACACTGTAGCTTGTTCTGCATGTTTGTTATGGCTGGAACATGTTGCTACACTTTGTTGCTATATACAGAGAAGTTTCTAAGTTGGTGGGTGTGCATACAACCTCTATAAAGCATGTATGATAGCTGCCGTTGATGACTTGATACTGTTATGAATTGCCATATTTTCACATTTTCACATCTTATCATATCTTATCGGGGGCCTTGTCTTATCAACCAACGGACTGTTTCATCATCTGTTTCATCACCAATCATACTCCTTTTCATTACCGAAGCCGTACTCATGTCAGATACACGCCCAACACATGGATGACATCATATATGCCGATACCTTATGGACTTCCTATTGTATACACACCACCGACATTTGTAGCACACATGGTTGTTTTAGTATTATTACTTATATGCAGTTACCACTCGTATTTAATGGTTTTACGGACTAGTAGCATACAACACTGGGTCAAGGGCATAGAGTTAACCCTAGCGGAAACATGTATGGACAAGGAGTTCCAAACACAGACTTACTAGTATATAAGCAGTAGTGTAGTATCATTGTACTTGAGTTCCGATCTTGTTTATACACCTGGCCTAGCCTAGTCTTACAAACACAAATGTTTTCTTCCTTAGTTCTTGTTGTGGTACCTGATTGAGTCTTGTGGCTTAGTCAGTCGCTAACAGAAGATCAGAACTACTTTCTACCACCTACCACACATCCCTGATTGTCGATCAGCACTTCACTGTTTGATCATCATATATTTCCTCATCCCCTTTCCTGTTTACAGATTGACGGATTCCTAATTCCAGCGCACGTCCGCATACCTGTGTATTGGTCCCAGTAGCGCCGGCTAACAGTTAGAGATAACTGCCTTGGGTGCTGGAAGTAGCCGCTCTCACGAGAACAAACTTTTGGCAGTTGCACTTCAGTGGGCGCTGTTTACGGGTCAACCCCCGTTCCCAGGAGAACTTTGGCTTACCTCACACCAGAGGGACGTCGGCTGGGCAATTGTTAACTTGCGACGAGCTCTTGGGCTCCGTAGATACATAGTCAGTAGCCGGTAAAATAGCGTAGACAGTTACAATACCTACCTACTTTACTTACCTTACGATACACACCATCATTCCCCACCCTACCAAGTCCTGGATTCTATTTCAGATCTAGGCAACTCCTCCTTATTCATCCAAACCTCTATTCCCTCACCCGTTTCATCAAAATCCGCATCTCCCATATCCCCACTTTCACCCTTTCATTCTCCGATCCTATCACCCCAATTCATCATGTCCAACAAAGCACCCAAAACCGCTCCTCACATACCCGCTTATCATGCCAATGTCGAAACCAAAGGCCGATCCCTTGTCAACAAGCCTTATGACTATGACGGGGATAAGTCCAAGTACAAGAGCTGGTGGCGATTGATGTTTACATACATCCGTGACAAGAAGCACAACCTCACATCAGACTCCGAAAGGATTGATGTCGTTCTCTCCTACATCCAAGGAGATCATGTTGATGCATGGGTCCAGAACTACACGGACCAGAACTTCAGCGAGAAACGAGAGGAATGGAGAGTCTCCTGGGCGCAGTTCAAGGAGCATCTGAAGGAATGATTTGTGGACTCCAACCTCGCGCGAGGATGTGCAAGACCAGATTGAGCGGTTGTGCCAGGGGCAAGACACTGCTCAAGACTTTTTCCAGAAGTTCGAGATTCTGCTCACTCAGGCAGGATATTCGAAGGATGATACATATGTCGTGCGTCTTCTCGAGACCAATGTCAACAAGAAGATCATTGACCAGATCTATGGTAGCCAAGACGGGTTGCTGGAAGAATACAATGACTGGAAGAAGCAGATCATTCAGACTGATCAGTTGTGAAGAAGGCAAATGACAAGCAAAAGGCCCAGCATGCAGTCCCGGCCCCAGGCTCTGCAGGCAACTCCATCAAGAGCCAATCCTACAAACCCACCCCCAACACCAATCACATGATGAGATGCCACTGGCGTTACCTATGGAGGAGCCGGCAGGCCGATGGACATCAACAATGCACGTCAAAGGGAACTTTGCTTCAGCTGTGGCGAACACGGCCACGTCAGCAGGTTCTGTCCCAAGAAGGGTTGACCCCAGCAGATTCGGGGTCTATGGACCGAAATAAACGATGAGGAGAAGAAGAAGCTGGCCGAAGAGTTGGGTTTTGCGAAGCTCCCGCAGTAGACGCAGTCCTGCCGGAGCAGTCATCAAGGAAAGGGTCGTCAGATGCAGCATCTATTTACAGTACGGGTACTAAGGCATCTAAAATATCATCGACAATTTTACCACCAAAACCTGCGAAAGAAAGATATGAACCAAACACGCCTAAGTGGGTAGCACAAAGGCTAAGAGAGGATGACGTGCCAAGAGCAGTGGGAATTTTGAGAGCATGGATGCCGGAGCGGAGAGAAAGAGAAGCAACGGAAGAGAAGGTGATGGCGATCAGAGCGTTGACAAAAGAAGCTGCGGTGGAAGTTGTGACGGAGTTGAAAAAGTCAAGGAAGTACATCCGGGGAACAAAGGGGCAGGACATGAAACTCTGAGTAACCATAGAGAGCGTGCACACAGGCTCTAAATGGGAAACGAGTGCCCTTCAGGTTGGAATCCACAAATCGCTCCTTCAAATCTTCCTTGAACTCCGTCCAAGAGACTGTCCATTCCTCTTCTTCCTCGTCAAAGTTCTGGTCCGAGTAGTTCTGGACCCATGCATCTACATGATCTCCTCGGATATAGGAAAGAACAACATCAATCCTTTTGGAGTCAGATGTGAGGTTGTTCTTCTTGTCACGGATGTATGTGAACATCGATCGCCACCAGCTCTTGTACTTGGACTTGTCCCCGTTATAGTCATAAGGCTTGTTGACAAGGGATTGGCCTTTGTTTTTGACATTGGCGTGATGAGCGGGTGTGTGAGGAGCGATTTCGGGTGCTTCGTTGGACATGATGAATCGGGGTGATAGGATTGGAGAGTGAAAGGGTGAAAGTGGGGATATGGGAGATGCAGATTTTGATGAAACGGGTGAGGGAATAGAGGTTTGGATGAATAAGGAGGAGTCGCCTAGATCTGAAATAGAATCCAGGACTTGGTAGGGTGGGGAATGATGGTGTGTATCGTAAGGTAAGTAAAGTAGGTAGGTATTGTAACTGTCTACGCTATTTTACCGGCTACTGACTATGTATTTACGGAGCCCAAGAGCTTGTCGCAAGTTAACAATTGCCCAGCCGACGTCCCTCTGGTGTGAGGTAAGCCAAAGTTCTCCTGGGAACGGGGGTTGACCCGTAAACAGCGCCCACTGAAGTGCAACTGCCAAAAGTTTGTTCTCGTGAGAGCGGCTACTTCCAGCACCCAAGGCAGTTATCTCTAACTGTTAGCCGGCGCTACTGGGACCAATACACAGGTATGCGGACGTGCGCTGGAATTAGGAATCCGTCAATCTGTAAACAGGAAAGGGGATGAGGAAATGTATGATGATCAAACAGTGAAGTGCTGATCGACAATCAGGGATGTGTGGTAGGTGGTAGAAAGTAGTTCTGATCTTCTGTTAGCGACTGACTAAGCCACAAGACTCAATCAGGTACCACAACAAGAACTAAGGAAGAAAACATTTGTGTTTGTAAGACTAGGCTAGGCCAGGTGTATAAACAAGATCGGAACTGTAAGACTAGGCTAGGCCAGGTGTATAAACAAGATCGGAACTAAAGTACAATGATACTACACTACTGCTTATATACTAGTAAGCCTGTGTTTGGGACTCCTTGTCCATACATGTTTCCGCTAGGGATAACTCCACGCCCTTGACCCAGTGTTGTATGCTACTAGTCCGTGAAACCATTAAATACGAGTGGTAACTGCATGTAAGTAATAATACTGAAACGACCATGTGTGCTATGAGTGTCGGTGGTGTGTATGCAATAGGAAGTCCATGAGGTATCGGCATGTATGATGTCATCCATGTGTTGGGTGTGTGTCCAACATGAGTACGGCTTCGGTAATGAAAAGGAGTATGATTGGTGATGAAACAGATGATGAAACAGTCTGTTGGTTGATAAGACAAGGCCCCCGATAAGATATGATAAGATGTGAAAATGTGAAAATATGACGATTCATAACACATGCGCAACCTCGGGAATGTCGGCTTGCCTGGGAATCTAACATATAGAGTTGTGAACCAGCATCTAACCTTAAGCTCCAAGAGACGTGATGTGTGGTGTGCTAGTGTACGAGCACGACTGGGCATGAGGTTGTCAAGAGACACATGTAGAGCACTGTTCCCTAACCGGTTCAGAACCTCTTCAAGCTTTGGTTCATAGCAAACCTTTCGCAATACATTATCTTGACCTTTAAACAAATTCCATAAAGTAGGGGTCTGCCATGCAAGAGCTCTCCATTTCCTGCATACTTGGCCAAGAAGCCAGGGCATTCGAGCCTTGACCTCGAAGATAGGGAACGGCTTCTTGAAAGTCAATGAGAAGATGTAGGAAAGGATCTTGGTGGGTAGAGACTTGAGGGGAGAGTTAAGCATGACGTGTGCGTCTAGAACACGTTTGGCATTGGCGTAGCTTTGCTCGGCTGCTTGCAAACTCTGACGAAGGCGAGCAACTCGAGCCTCAACATCATAGAGCTCGTGACGCACTGCATCGGTAAAGATTTTTAGCTCGGCGTGAGCAGCGCTGATCTCTTCGCGAGATGTGTCACTATTAAAGAGATGTTGGAACGGTGACGGTGCGATGTACAGGCAGGATTGAAGGGTGGTCGCATCATAGCCACAATTAGGACAAGAAACGCCTACCGAAGAATGTCAGATGTTGACTGCATCCAGTTCAAGATAGAGAAAAATGCAGAAATCCTCACTGTATGAAGACATTAATTGCAAACGTTGGAAAGAATCCAATTCTGATACCTGGAACTTGTAAGTCAAGAACCTAAGAGGCTGCTTGTGGCTGTACACCGATGTTTGGTCAAGTCACGGATTCAGACGACCGAATCCCGATGACTTTGTCGCTCCTCTATCATATGATGTACGCCCAATACGCACATCACGACGAGCAAGAAGAATGGTATCCGACCGCCAAGTTCTTCACCGCGTGTGTGCTCGGTCACACGCTGTAGTGCACTACTGCCGTATCACTGCTCGAGATGGAACCTTGGCGCGCTCCTGACAGAACCAACGCTGCTGAGGTTCTCCACTGAAAGGCCAGCCTTTACCACTCTCTGCATCTGAAAAGCTAGGCCATAAACATTCTTCAAACACTAACATCTCTCCGTCGACGATCTTCTGCGGAACGTTCGTTTCAATGTCCAAGTGTTGGCCCCCAAGTTCTATGGATGGGATTAAAGCTCCTCGCCTGACACACGTTGACCTCAAGTTGATCTTCGTATCTATCAACATACCACGTGTCTTCCTCTTGCCTTGGCCGCAGATTTCCCACCTTAAGCTTGACCTGGGGACCAACAATTATCACCACATCTATCATATCCTATCTCAATGTCGGAACCTAGTGTCCTTCACGGACACCTGCCGAGATAACTTCTACCAGGCCTCCGATCCATATCTTCTTCCGACACCCTCCTCTATTTACGTCTTCGCGCACCTTACTTTCCTCAAAATACGCAGCTCCCTCGCCGTCCTGTCGTGTATACAATGTCCTGCGCTCCGGATGTTTAAGCTCCGGGGCGCGTCCGAAGATGTCGAGCTGACCGAAACGGACTGCGAGGATTTTCGTGCGTTCGTGGAGAGATCGCGATGTACCCTACAGAAGGTGACCTTCATCCCTGAGCACTACATGCGCCACCAAAGCGAATATTCAGCGCCTCTACGGAAGCTCCTCTCGTTTGTATCGCATGTCCCGAAAGTGACGGTTGCCCCGTAGAGAGGCTTATAAAGCAAACTCCATGTAATCATTCTGCCGGAGCCTTGTGCAGACGAGGTCTCGACGTCGAAGGCGTATACTTTTGACCTGTACTCCCAAACTTAATGGGCCACGTACGACGATTACATTTAGACTACCCGAAATCACATATTTTAGGACATGACAAAGTTTGAGGATATGGATGTGAAGATCATCGGGCATGATCTCAAAACCACGGAATGAACGACCAATGAGCAATGAAAGCTGTAAAGCCAAAGTCAAATTCAAGTGAGAGACGATCTAGTGACAGCCTTTCCACCAACTTCATAGTGAATGACACGTCGTTGAAGCGGTTACTCATCTCGTTATAGTACCAATCATTGATTTGTAGAAACTAACCAGTCACTGAAAGTAAGTATTATACGGAACCGATCACTCTGTGAACCATCTGTCTAATACTTTGCACGAGCATATCGCAAATTCGATATCGACAGATCCAGCGCAGTATCTTCCTTGTAATCGGCTCCGGCGGTACGCGTAGATGGGCCCATTTCCGAACGAAGTCGGGCGAAAGTTCAGACCAATAGTCATAGTCCTCGTAGTCGGATCTGGGCGGGGTCGCATACAACATGTTCTCGTCAAGGCCTGAGACGTGCTGCTCAAAGAACTGCAAAGCCTGTTCCGCTGTAAAACGCGCGCGAACATCCCAGGTGACCATGCCGTCCATTAGAGGCGCCAACATAGGCGCAATGGGAGTCAAGTGCTGTCGAAGGTAAGGTCCAAATCACCAAATCACTAAGATTGGCACTTACTTGAAAGAAAGTGCTGAACATCGTTCCTAAGCACCCCACATCGAATGCGAAGGGTTCGTACTCAAATTCACCTTGCCTTAAATCCGGAGGAGCGTCAAGTGAGGCGAAGAAGCCACCCTTTCTTGGCAAGCGACAGGACGCGCGCGGTGTAGATGCAGGCAACATCAAGGCCAGATCGAAATCGAATAAGGCGTACTTCAGTCGGCCATCCTTTCGCAAGGCTGATCGTAGCGGGTGGCCACCATTCAGGCTATCAAGCCTGAAGTGGTTGAGCATTATATTACGTGGCGCAATGTCCTATGGGTAGCTTGGGTTTAGTGTATGACAGCATAACTACGGAATACACTTACTCGATGCACGATGCCGGAGCCGTGCAAGAACGCCAACCCCGACAATAGAGAGTGTATCATGGAAAGTATTTCTTTAACACTCTTGAACCATGGAGTTAGAGTGTGATCGCCCCATCTGATTAGCGTCAGCAAGTGCTGGTGTCAAACGTATAGTTTGATGTACTCACCGAGGTGTGACCACAAGCCAGTGCCCTGCAAATGGAAGGATTTCCAGGATTGGCAGAATCCCGGGAATGTTCTTGTCGGGTCTTTCATTCTGGGCTTTGAAGAGGAAGTGCATAACCCGAGACTCTTCGCTCTCCCGTTGAACGAGCTTCATTGCAACATGGCGATGTTCCTTGTCCTGCGCGAAAACGACGTGACCCTGTGGTATGAGACTGTCATTTCATTCCCATATGATCTAATAGCAAGGTTCTTACCCAAGCATAAGCTGAATAAGGAATCTGTCCTGTATCCTCTTCGAATGATGCGTAGGACTCATCGTGAAATGCATATGGAAACTGGCCGCCCAACGGGCTCGAATTTGGGAGATAAGGGCCGCACTCGGCAAAAGTGGTCAGCGTTTCATTCAAGCAGAAATGATTATAGAGCGTGTATCCGCGTTCCAGCAGCCAAGGTCGCGCAGAATCTTCCCAGAACCTCATGCGCTTCAGGAGATTAAATTCCGGGGTACCAGGGCGAATATATATATCGAGAGGAAAGTCGATCTGGAAGCATTCAGTGAGGTATGACATTTTTCTGTTTACACACCTCCAAGTCGCGTTTTTCCATGGTCGTAGTCAGAAGTACGTTGAACAATGAACATGCACGTCTGGATCACGTTACCCTTGTTGAACAATATATTTCCCACGCTCAGACTAAGGCGCTAAGACTCAAGAGGTGTAGGCGACAAGTAAGTTGCTGCCCTTGCATGACCGGATACCCAGCATCCCGAGGTGAAGCTCTTCCTGAAATTACAATTGATCTGCACTAGCGCTCTCGTCTGCATCTGCGCGCCCGTCGAGTGCCACACGCGCATGGGAAATTCAGCGTTCTTCGTATCTATGGCGGCGAACCAGTATTCTCTCCGTCTTTCTTTACTCTTCCCCTTACTTGCTCACATATCAAAGAGAGCCGAGGAACCAAAGCAACTTGATTCGAAATTATCTACATCTGGTAGAGAGGAGAATGTTGTTGCCGGAGGTGCACTGGATAAGGTAATATGGAGCTGCGCGCCCAATGTACGGTGAGAACGATGAATTGCACAGGGCCGTGTCGCGATATCTGCGGATGCTGTGGCAAGTACAATCAGAGTACCCGAAATCGAGCGTGGTGGAAAGGCCACAAACTCGATCTGTATACTGAAGGATATGACAGCCACGGCAGCATTCTGTGAGCAGGACCAGCGCACGGCGATATCCAGGTCAAAACAGACGAGTCAAATGATCCTGTACGGCCCAGTAGTCAGAAGTCAAATTTCAATGAATTATGGTCTGGTACAGACTTTCCACCGACTCGTATCGAACGCCAGTTGTGAACATACCAATCATTGATTCGTACAGACTAATCAATCACTAAAAGGTTACACCTAACCGAAGACTCTGCGCAGCATCCGTCTAATCCTTTGCACGAGCATATCGCAAATTCGATATCGACAGATCCAGCGCAGTAACTTCCTTGTAATCGGCTCCGGCGGTACGCGTAGATGGGCCCATTTCCGAGCGAATTCAGGCGGAAGCACAGACCAGTAGTCATAGTCCTCGTAGTCGGATCTGGGCGGGGTCGCATATAACAGGTTTTCATCAAGATCTGGGACGTGCTGCTCAAAGAAGTGCAAAGCCTGCTCCGCTGTAAAACGCGCGCCAACATCCCAGGTCACCATACCGTCAATTAGAGGTGCCAGAATAGGCGCCAAGGGGGTCGAGTGCTGTCGTAAATAAGGACCCAATCACAAGGGTCTTTTTGAGGGGCCACTCACTCGGAAAAAGTCGTGAAACATTATTCCCAAGCACCCCACGTCAAATGCGAAGGGATCGTAGTCATATTCACCTTGGTCTAAATCCGGAGGAGCATTGAGTGAGGCGAAGAAACCACCCTTGCGTGGCAATCGACAGGACGCGCGCGGTGTAGATGCAGGCAACACCCACGCGAGATCGAAATCGAATAAGGCGTACTTCATTCGGCCATCCTCGCGCATGGCTGATCGTAGCGGTCGTCCACCATTCTGACTATCAAGCCTGAAGTGGTTGAGCATTATATTACGTGACGCAATGTCCTACATGTAGCTCGGTCAGTGTGTGATGGGATAGTCGCGGAATGCGCTTACTCGATGCACGATGCCGGAGCCGTGTAAGAACGCCAACCCCGACAATAGAGAGTGTATCATGACAAGGATTTCTTTAAGACTCTTGAACCATGGAGTTAAAATGTAATCGCCCCATCTGATTAGCGTCAGAAAATGCTGTTGCCAAACTCACCGAGGCATGACCACAAGCCAGTGCCCCGCAAATGGTAGGATTTCCAGGATTGGCAGAATCCCGGGAATGTACTTCATTCTGGGCTTCGAAGAGAAAATGCATGACACGAGACTCTTCACTTTCCCGTCGAACGAGCTTCATTACGACATGGCGATGTTCTTTGTCCTGCGCGAAAACGACGTGTCCCTGTTGTATGAGAGCTGTCATTTCATTCGCATATGATAGCAATACTCTTACCCAAGCAAAAGCTGCGTAAGGAGTTTGTCCTGTATCCTCTTCGAATGATGCGTAGGACTCATCGTGAAATGCATATGGAAATTGGCCGCCGAACGGGCTCGAATTTGGGAGATAAGGCCCGCACTCGGCAGAATAGATGATCAATTCATTTAAGCAGAAATGGTTATAGAGCGTGTATCCGCGTTCCAGCAGCCAAGGTCGCGCAGAGTCTTCCCAGAACCTCATGCGCTTCAGGAGATTAAATTCCGGGGTACCGGGACAAAGATTATCATCTAGAGAAAAGTCGATATTCAGCGAGTCATGGCCATTTTTTTATCTACGCACCTCCAAGTCGCGGTGGTTAAGAGAAAGCGACCACGCGGTCCGCGGAACCCAACACGGATCGATCACGTTACCTTATTTCTACTTCCCACGCTGACTGGAAACTAAACTGAACCCCAATCTAGATTGGCAAGTGCGCTTCGGACATTTCGGGATAACTCGGCGTTGTGACTAGATGTGACGAGCTAATTAAAATTGATAATTGGCGCGCCTCCCTAATGTGATGAAAGACTAATTAGCCACAACTGCAAAACTACCCTTCATTCTATTGACACGCTGGTTACAGGTTGCTATGCACAGTTCAAGAACAAGATGATGCTACGATTGCAACGACGGGGACGATGCTAGACACGAGGTAAATGCCGACCGCAAAGGGGCATCGGACTTGACTTTGGACCACCTCGACGCGTCTCAAGAACTAACAATGGAGGACGCTTTCACGGTCAACGGATTCATGTTTTGCACGGCGCACGGCGGTGAAAACTGCAATGACTGTGGCGCTGACTATCGTGCGGGCAACAACTATCAACTAGACCAAGACAAAATCCAAGCAAGCGTCGGATCTGGAAAGAAAATCAAGTTTGAAGTCCCTTTCTACCAAGTAATGTAGCTAAAAATGCCTTAGAACCGCAGAGCTCTTCGTGCATTCTCTCTAGGCGCGGTGTACTCGGGAAAATGCGCGATCGTTATGGCATCTATCAGTGCGCGACACATTCGACAGTGGACTGCCAAGAATGCTTCAACTGGCCCGAAATAATCGTCGAGGTATCGAAAGCCAAGGACTGGGAAGGCAAGGTGCACAGTAGGAAAGACCTACTTGGATTACTCCAGTCGATGGGAGTGGAACTCCCTGAAAATACGAAGCTGGTGGACGACTTACTCAACCAAAAGCTCGGAAGCGCGTTGACTGCGGCGCAAAAGCTGTCATCGCTTGTTCAAGATCCATCGCATATCAATCCATCGACATTGCCTATATGGAAGGTGCGTATTGTACCAATTCTGCGAATACTCCCGCTCAATCATGGTATCAGTCAACACCAGCATTTCAAGCTATGGCTCGGACTAGTCCAGATGAGGCAATGAAGAGGTTCAAGTCACCCAACTCGGATCCGTTTCCTTTGTACGAAAACACATGGATGGACGCGCGCCAAACTTCAATGCATGTGGCGCGTAATTTCGAAGATGGCGTACCAGTCATGGCTCTGAAGGATGACTACGAAGCTATCGCCATCAGGGTTAGACTTTTATTCTATTTTTGTTGACTTAAACCGACATATGCGTAGGTTCTCAGTATACACAAGCTCAACAAGGAAACGCCTCTCATTTCTCTCATCTACTACAGCTCCGACTTGGCTACTCCCGCTGAAAACAGTTTCGAATGGATGGGCGCGCAAATGCAAACAGGTCGACTCGTACAGATCAAATGTACATCCCAGGAACAAGCTCTCCTCCGAAAACTGCTCTTCCAGAACTCCCGTCGCGTATCGACGGCATTCAAGCCCAAGATGGCGGGATACGAGCGCCGCTTCAAGCCGTCTTTTCTTGTACCTTTGAACCCTCTGGATCAGTTGGACATTGGAAAGCTTTCGCACAACACGGGATGTCAAGTCTGTGGAGGAAAGACGACGAGCCGATGCGCGCAGTGTCAGTCCGCATCGTACTGTAGCCGAAGTAGGTGGATTGTTTCTCTGTTGCTGCCATTTCGATATCGACAATCGTTTTAGCTTGCCAAACTGACGACTGGAAGGCAGCACAAGGCCCTCTGCAAATCACTCAAAGGCGGCTCCTGGGCTACGACGGACTTTACCAAGCACGTCATTGTCAACGGGCAGAAGATGTACATTTCAGTCTTTAGCGCGTCCGGTACTGTGCCTCCTCCAGCCCAAAGCGCCACTCAAGCTGCTGCGGAGCGCGACGATGACAGTCCCCCGCCAAACGTTCATGGCGATCGTCCGTTCATTGTCAAAATATCAAACCCGTTCCCGATTGGAAACCCGACGAAGGGCTTGCTGGTGTATGACAGGCAGAGGACGTTCAAGGCGTATGTGATGCAGGAGGACCGCCCACAGGTGTATGCGGCCGCGATGCAGCAGATTCTAGTCCGGAATAACAGGATGAAGGTGTACCGCTGGGCGAAGAGGACGGGCGACTTTAAACTGGACGTGTGTTTGGATCGGATACCGGACCCAGAGCCGACGTGGTGAAGCATTGAATCATAGCATTAAACGTTAACATCTCCGTCAACTGTACTTATAACCTCGCGCATTCTTGAACGATCTCAAAAGACATTTGAATGAATTCAGATCTTTGCGTTAGAACCTATACTGGGTAGTATTATCCAAGCGCATGCCAGGTCTGTTCGACTCGACCTAGCAACTTTGTTAGGAAACACGTATATTGGTACAATACATGATTTGCCAAGGCGCGGCGGGCTATTCGGGAACGTCGCGGCTGCGGCTTGACTAACCGGTCCGATACGCCCAAGCTGCCAACGATCGGACCGGACTGCCGAATTCGAATTTCCAACGTTCGCTTTGCATCCTTTCTTAGCGCCTTTGTTGTCGGTGACGGTCCTCAGAGTGGCGCATTTAATGCTCGGACAGTAAGCGCGGCAAGAACGACAGCCTGTCTCGGTCTCGAACGCACGGTGGTCCTTGTTTGGCTTCCCCCATCCGAATTGACAGCGAAGTTGATGGAACAGGCTAATTCCCGCAAGGTGATTCCCCTTCTTGCCGCCATGTCCTTGTCTGACCTGGCCAAGTCGCAGGCGAACTCGAATGGCCGATATAAGGAAAAGTGTGTGTGATTGTATGCGTCTACATCCGTCGCTAATCGATGGCTAGGTTTAACAATCTGAGAGAGGTGTATACGAGGGTGTCTGCTGCGCGCGCGAATCATGAAAAGGACCTACAGAGTGCTGGGGTTATTATGCAGCGGCTACAGGACGAGATTGAGTGCGTTCGCTCCAGTATTTCTATCATGACACTGCTTACGCGCCCCATAGCCTCTTACTCGAAGCGCTGATGGAAGTCGATGCGCAGGAAGAGGCGATCAGGAGGGAGCTTTACAACTCGCAGGCCAACGCCACTACGTACTCGCATCCACTACCTGCCCCTCCCACGTCCCAACAGTAATGACGCGTGTCTCGAAAACGCATTGATTGTAACATTAGCGGCGCCGCCTTTGCCATTTTTTGAATGTGTTTATATTTTTACCGCTCTTTTCTCATTAATTGTTTTGCTTTCAAAGATCTCAGCGCATTAAGCTCGCAAGTGCCTTTGTGATGAAATTGCTTTTAAAGCAATGCTAGGGCCTTAAATGAGGTATGTTTCAGTTCCATTGACTTACCACCTTGGGATACTCCTCCAACCCCAGAAGTGATGAGGCTGGAAGGATTATCTTCTTCAAGGCATGTAATGTAGTGTGCATTCATATCTTCCTCCCCACCTCCCATCTATGGGGCGGGCCATCACGACGCCAGACAGCCTGAGTTCCTTCGAGGTGCACGAGTCAAGTCGTCGTTTCACGTCCTTTCTCACCTCCAGCGCTTGACGTGGGATTGATTACCACCGCGACTTCAAGCGGCGTGCGGCGTTTGAAGAAAGGGAGCTCTCCGGCGCCACGTAGCTCTCGTGCATCCGTTTCAAAACATGAATTGGCAGGCTTTGTGCTCAAACACAATTACTACGATCGTCGCATGTCTAATAAAAGGTTACTGGAATCCAAGTTGTTGTCTTCAGACTCGACATGGCATGCTCGCCTAGCAGGACCTGAGCTGCAGTCGGGATCGTCATGACCTTGGCACATGCAAAGAGGTGATTTACTCAGGAGAAAGCACGAGTGCTTTCTCGATGGATCCTGGGTCTGGCGAAAAGGGCTGGTCAAGTGTCTACAGTTCAAAATATAGACATCCGAGTCCTCGCGGCAATCGACATCGCCCAAGTAGGTAATCGCGACGTGAAGAGCGCGTCGTAGGACGAAACGACTACCGTACATGTTGAGCCGTTCTTGCGATCTCATCTTACATCATGATTTTCATCCCGCAAGTCGCCGGGATGAAATGAGGCAGTTTCCCCTTTTCTCCCCTTCTTGTTCTGTTCCTCTAACTCGCAGGCTGATCAAAAACACCACACGGACCCGATCTTTTGCCTTGGAAATCAAGATCAGCAGAACTAACCTGCAACTGACTAGCCTCGAATCACTACCATGAATGCATTGCGTAAGGCGCTAAGCCATATGAGGCGAGGTCCCAGCCACTGTATCTCCAGGCTTGCTTGCATTCGTAACGCGTAATCGGCGAGCCACCAAAATGCAATGTGCCGCAGCTTGTTTCTTTTCCACTTCGTAAAATGGTTCTTGAGTCATGTAATGCAATCGTAATCGATATCAAGCAAGGTCCTCGTTGAGAAATTAGAATATTCATCCATCGATCGAAAGATTTTCGACGGCGAGTTCGTCACGACGGCAGGTACTTCATACCGCCGGCTATTCTGGCACTAGTAGACGTGCCACCCGGGCCTACAATAAACGAAAGAACCTTATTACTGAGATTTTAGACCAACAGAGATATTTGCCGCCGGGTGAACCTAGTCGCTCGCTGTCCCTGTGTATGTCCGCATTCAACCCATGGCTATCGGAGTCAAACCAAAGATATGTTGCGGCGATTGCACGCCCTAGAGAAACGCTTTTAGCGAGCCCACTTAGACAGTTCGTAAGCTGAGGCCTGTTAGTACGGAGTTGTCGTATACTGCGATATGAGCAGGAAGTCTTACTGGTCGAAAAAGTTGCCAATACGCATGACCACCAAGAAAAGCGAAGTTCTGCCAACAAGATACTAAGCGAACTTCGCAGTGGCTTACGAAGATCATAAACATAAGTTGGGCAGATGCTATACTAACAATCAGAAGCAACCCCGATCTCGCAATTGAAGACCATATGCGGTCAAGGTCACAACGTACAAGATCAGGTTGTCGATGAGGAGACCAGTTCTGTAGTGTTCCAGTACAAACGAGTGTACGCCGCTTCGCGCGGAATGCAGAGAATATATCAAGCTAGCCGTGATAACGATATCGCAGATCCTTGACTGGTTGAACTATAGACCTGTGAATACCCATTTGTCGATTCATTGACACTATATCGAGACGGGTACTAACATTGAGATCCGTGCTTGACAGTACGGCCACAGTGAAATGAATCCTTGAACCTAAGTCGGGAAGCATTCAGTGGGGGGACTCACGGCTGTTGGAAACTGATTTAGAACAGACATAGGGTAGGGTAGTAAAGAGAAGACCTCGCCAAAAGTACCCGGAGGGAGCACGAACTGCACAAACAGTATGACAACTTGGTCACGTCCAATGAAAGAGCCGCCCAAGAAAAGGTCGAGAGACTCACCATTAAGTAGCTTGATAAAATTTGGTCCAATGGATAGTAAGGACTGGAAATATAAGTAAGTCTGCAAGACTATCACTCCATAGTATATCTAGCTCGGCGACGCTTCACGTTAACTCTGCCTGGTGGGTGGTGCGCGACGCACTAGTGAATCCAATGAGAATATTGCTTGCCTCCTTGACGGAGGCTACGAGCACTGCGACTTCAGCAGAAATGTCTTTTGACATCGACATAAATAACTGTAACGCATGAAGAGCATCCCCGAAGATCAATCTTAAATGCATATTTTGACAGCGAGAAGAGGCTGGTCGCGAGAATAGATATGGGATTTCTAGTTAGCAGTAAACTTGTCGTCCATTGACAATAGGAAGACAAATGAAATGGAGTGCTTGCTCATGATTTAATCATGTGATAGATGGCAAAGCCTGTTGCAGCTTCGCCAGACGCCACAACACCTCCTGCGTCCGCTTTACCCTTTCCTACAATCACTTCTTCAGCCACCTGGAACGAGAATATGAGATAGATGAATATGCGCATCACTATCGATGTAGACCTGCCTGGAAACCAAAGTGCTCATAGCGATCTCGAGCGGAAGCAGTCGACGACTCTACCGTAAAGATAGCATCAGGCGCATGCTCAAACGCTTCGTGCATAAGCTTCGACATGAATCCTGATGAGAATGAAATGAGCAGGTCATACATACAGGCCGTGCGCCTATCTACCTTTGCCGTGGAAATCTGGGTCAACACACATAAGCTGAAGATGCCAGGCATCGTCTGGAGTGCCTTGTAACTTCTTAGCTTCGAAACCTCTGTCAAACGCCGATTCACTAGCATGAACCAGTTCCGTAATGCGCTAGACTATATCAGCCCTCTGGACATTGGATGCATTCGGAGCTAACAGACCTTCAGAGCGCCATATCCCCAGGCCATGATGATAGGAAGCCATCCCAGACGAGGTGCCACCAACGAAAGCGGTTTGTGCTTGGCTGTGATCGGTGGCCGCCAGACTGCGGACGCTGCAATCCTTTCTTTCTCGTTCTTGTTGGTCGGGGGGACTGCGACGACAATGACCCGAGAGTCGTCGCTGAAGGAACCGCGAAAGACGAAACGGAGAAACTTTCGCTGATTGTTTTGTCGTTTGAAGTCACTCTTGTCCGTCTTGAGAGGCTAAAATCAGAGTCAGTATCATTTAGACGTCGACTAATAGTAACCGCCCTACGGTAGTCACGCCAGAAATGAACGTCTGGGGAGGACTGCGATAGAAAGCGCGTTGATTCATGAATACGAGCTCTTCAAGCTCGTCACGGGTCGCGGCGCGCACGTAGGGCTCTGCTTCATTACACATCGCGCCACTTGACTTCAGAGGAAGAACGAGAGTTCAGCGTCTTCGAGCCATGCTGAACTCATGCAAAGATCAGTGGTATATGAGTCAGCTGGATGACCACATGTCCTTTCCATCACCTGGCTATCACTGACCATACTGTCTTGTTCGGGTGGGCTTCAAGCAGTCCCAGGGGAAATTTCTCTCCCAACAAGGCCGCTTTAGTCGCGCGGATCCTTGGGTAGCGACGACGAGGGCGGCGGGACGAGGATTGCCGGGAACGAGGCACAATCTTGCCTGCGGCAGTTCGGGCTCGTCTCGCAACTTGAACTTGACCTCTTCGAACTTTGTTCTGTAAATTGGAAGCGCTACACGGTCTCCACGGGCTTTAGGCCAAATTTTCACCATCTTCCGGCTGGGCTCACAGATATTTCGCTTGCGTGCAGTGCGGATACCATGTATCCACTCACTGGAACCAGATGTTCTTCTCTTCATCCTCATCTGCATTCGCCCGTATATACAGGATCAGACTTTACGCCAACACTTCCATCTTTTACCTTGCGCTAGCTCAGGAAGCTGTATCTCAGTCTGGATGAAGGCGCTCCCGACAGTTTATGTGGTCATTGTTCTGTGTTTTCTGCGAACCATCAAAATATCCCCTTCCTGAACAGAAATTTCTCTGGGGGAGCCTCACCACGGAGCTCTTCTCCACATCTCTGATATTGTCGGCCTTTCAACAGCTCGAACGGGAGGTCGTGGTGAACTTGAAGATCGTTCTGATAGATTGCTCACCCTCACGCAACCGGTCAACTATTACTGGTCGGCATCATCGTCTGAATCATCCCAGGATCTGCGTGCTGGCACTCTTATTTCGGTTCTCCATATGTTCAACTCGGTTCACCAGTCGCGGGAACTTCCAGACCAGTTTCATGCTACAAGATCATTCCTATTGCGGTGCCAATGAAATCTGTCATTTCTGGTTACCTGCCTCACGATTGAGGTGCCTGGATATGATTGTCAGCTAACTTTGGCATCAGTTGAGTGATTGCACTAACTCAAGTCCTTCGACTGACTACTGGCGCCTAGTCCGTTACGACAGCGAAATATGAGTTCGGTCCCGCAAAGCAGGCGGATGTGCGCAGTTGGCCATTCCTGTCTGGTCATCTTGCTAGAAGCAACTTGGCAAGTATACGCGGTCGGCATCAATTGTACTTGGACACTGCCTACTACTTGCCTCCGTTAGGTGTTCAACGGGGTTGGACTACCCGTCCTCTGGTGATAGATTGATTATCAGATTAGAACATCACAAAGTTTTGTGGCGCGCTACGTACTCTGGAGTCTGGAAGGATGGCAACCTTCGGGCTCCAAGGAAACATATACTACGTGTTGATACATGAAGTCGCAGGGCCCTCGCTACACAACTGTGGCGCTGTCGCAACGTCTAAAGCGTCCGATGGAGGATGAGCCAACGTCGACTATTGCGGTAGGCGAGTGTATTGTTGTACCGGCACCGTAACGCTACGAGTCCCCCAGAACGTTGATCACACCCACCGGCAACGGGTTCATCGAGCCGGTAGGCGACTGAACTTTGAAGTATACATAGAGTAGGGTATGTCACATCATGTACATGTCTTGCCGTGGCACTTCACCTCTTTCACTTGTCCAAATGCGACAGCGCAACGCCCGGACCAATCTCACTGAGAGGTCAACGGATGCTGTGCTCGTGCCTACTTATAAATATAAGTACGAGTAACGAACCCCTTCAACAGAATGCCCTCGCTGCGTAATTTAATTTATAATAGTGTTGTATGAGCGGTGTGTCCCAGTCTCCAGTTGTTCGAGTTCGATTCCCCAAGGTGGGCTTCGCTAGGAACAAAGATCTTCGAATCCTTATGCAAGCCATCGGAGCACCTTTCGATTCCCACTACGTTTTCAACGTTCAACCCCAAATTGGGCTTCGCGCAGGAACAAATTCCGTCGGCAAAACTGTCAAATGGCCATAGGCAATGTTATTCAGAACGGTAGGTAATGTTTAATGGAATAAGTCTAGATAGAATATACGATTGAGGGATGCTTGTAAAGCTCGAA
Source organism: Mucidula mucida (assembly GCA_015501055.1). Classification (NCBI taxonomy): domain Eukaryota; kingdom Fungi; phylum Basidiomycota; class Agaricomycetes; order Agaricales; family Physalacriaceae; genus Mucidula; species Mucidula mucida. The sequence goes on from JADNYV010000304.1 coordinate 35,646, forward strand.
CGAAATTTTTCTACTGGCTAGTTCGAAGAAATAGTATGAGGAATGAAATATACAGGTACTGTTTTGTCCATCGATGCGATTATAACGGATGATTGGAGGGGCGGCGTATGCTAGAAAAGTGCGATGTGTGGTCGATGCGTGAAAAGTGAATTGGGTGCTGTACAGTGGGATGTGTCGTTGTCGTAAGAGTCGTAAGGGCGTAGCTGAGCACTAAGGTGCCGCGGGAAACGTGAAACTATAATGATACAAGGAGTCCGATGTGTGGGGAATTATGAGATGCTGTTCTGGGGCGCTGATAATCTACCCGCGGGGTTAACATTCCGGGCCCTGGATGAGATCGCCGCGCTGTGGAATTCAATCATGAGGGATTGAAGTGTGGCGTGAACGGTATGCACTTACGATCATACGTCGAAACACCCTAATGTCTCTGGTTACCCGGATAGGAATTCCACGATAGGCACAGGCAATCTTCAAGGACGAGAATGATGAATGCTCTTCGCCGCCCCAAAGATGTACAGTGACAGCCTTCAAGGAATGCTGTGACTTGATTGAATCCATCACGCCTTGAAGGGGGGTCATCCGGTTCAGGCCAAGAGCCATGTGCTCAAGACACTGGGACGGGTTCCTGTAACATAACGGCGTCGCTAATGGACTCTCGACAATGAGTTGCCGGAGAGCTGAACACCGATGAAGAGCTCGTGCCTGATCATGGGAGCAGGAAGGAAGCGATATAGACTCAAGCTTGGACCCGTGCATATCGACAAGATATTCGAGGAATCTTGTAGAAGGATCCTGCTCGAGCCCGACGACACGCAACGTCTCCGTGGAGTTGTGCAGAAGCCAGTCCATAAAGTCCAACGAAGGAGGATGTTGGAAGTTCATGTTTAGCTCTGCAAGCGCGCATGGGAAAGGCTCGGAAGCGATTGGTGGCAGTTCTGGGGCATTACCACCAATGGAAAGTGATTCCAGCATGGGCCACACGCTGAGAAGTTGCGTCAGGGACAACTGGTTGTCCGACCAGTTAGTGAAATGGAGACGCGAAATCTGTGGCCCACAGCGCAACAACGCGAGCGTGCCTTCGTCGAACGACGGAGCAGGACGGCGCATGCGGAGATAGCTCGGAGAACCAATAATATCCCTACCAGGCGATGCGGAACCAAAGAGGGAGAGGTTGAGCTCACGAAGGTTCGGGCAAAGAAGAACGGCTTCGGCGAACAGCCGCTCTGAAAGGCCCAATGGTTGATTATGGTCTAGAATGACACGCAAGTGCCGAATCGCATCGCCGAGGACGCGACCTTTGGCGGTGGTGGAGTCCACAGCCATCTGAAGCGACGCGTAGTCTGATGAGGAACGAAGTATAACGTTGCGGAATAAGAGCTTTTGAGCCGCCGTAGACCACTCCGTGCAGACCAGGGAGCATGCGCGCAACAAGGAGCGGTCGACTTGCAACGACTCATCGTATTGCGCGTGCTCGATGATGGCGAGTACGATCTCTAGCGGGAAACGGGAGCGGGGAGAGCGAGACATAGGCTGGAAACGTTGGGTAGGAGGATAGGAAGGCGTAATAGTGAATGATAGATCGTGTGGAGAAGCCTATAAAGTATTAGGATCGACAGCGGGAGGGCGGCTATGAAAAACTCACTCGTGTCGTGTTGCGGTACCAGAAGCAATAAGCACCGAGGCCGTATGAGAGGCCCATAACGAGTAGTGGTAGTACAAGAGACCAGAGGGATCCGGGGGTGTAACCCGTAGCTGTAGACAGAGGCGAAAGGTACATAGGACAATGGGCCCGTATTTATATGGTCGGGCGAGTCATTGTGCCCCCAGACAAGTCCCGAATTGAGGTCGTCAATGAAACAAAACAAGGAAGACGCCGCGATGTTTACAGTAGTGACTATGAATAGGCGTTACGTACTAAATCCGGAAGAAATGGATCCGCTGTCCTGGGTGCTATCTTCCATTCCTGAGTCCTCCTCTTTGACGGAGCTTGTGTCAAGTCAATCTACAGCCACATCTGAGCCAGCGTTCTCTGCACGTCTATCCTTACTACTTTCTGAGCTTTCCAAGTACCGCCGCTGATGCACTTGACTGCGCATGCTTACGGAGCTTTACGTTCTCCCATTGTTACGACAGCCTTCGAGTCACGGCCTGCTCAAAAGACTATGGGTATTTACACGCGCCTCGTCTTCTTTGTCCGTGCAGGCTCCGGAATGACGAGCGAATGACTCAATCACTTCCATTTCCTTCCCAGCCGCCTCTGGAACGTGAACAATAACCGCCAAGCCAGCTTTGCATGAACGGTACCTCCATTTCAGCGAAACTTTACCCGTAAAAAATTGATGCGTATACGGTTCTCAAAAAATTTGCCGCGTGTTTTATTTCCGATATTGGCCCAAACATGCAACAAGAGCCTAGGAGGTCTCCGACCGTCGACGTCCGTACCCACCGCGTCGCTACCGCCCGCTCGCATCTGATATAATCTTTCCGGAAACGACGCGACTCTCCGTATCCTCATCAGTGATCTGCTGCTCCCGTGCCACAGGCTGCCACTCTGGGACGGATGGACTTGGGATCAAGCATCATGCACCGCTTTCGCCCTGACCGCAGGACACGTCGCGTTAACGTCGTCATGATCATTTGTTTTAATCAGTGTCATCCCATACGGAGCAAAGCGCTGAATTCCGGATTCAAAACCCACCACATGCATGGCGTACCATATAAACTTCAGCTGTCTGCCAGTTCCACACGCAGCAAAGCTCACCAAGAAGAGCGCGAACGTAAGTCTGCAGACGTTAATGCTATTACACCGGACATGGGCTGGTGGGTTTGCCACATCTCCTTCTAGTGAGTTCCGCTTTATGCTTGGATCTATCTCTTTTTACAAAGGCTTATCGATGCAAGTACATGCCTGTGAATCTCCAACGGCAACCGTGAGTATGAACTTGGAATCACGCGGCTTCACCCACACGCTCATCCGTGGTGTGTCGACCATCGATTAAATCCTAATTGTTTATTTCTTCAGCATGACCTGTTAATGTGCCTTCTATGGCCCTGCGACTCGCCACCATGCTCAAGCTTGTCCTCTTTGTAGGTAAAGATAGCAAATCGCCTTGTGAACTCTTTGATCATCCCAAAATACAATAACCATCATGGCCACTGGCACCGTACCTGCTCTAGTGAAGTGAGCCATCGCCGCTCCCACACAAAATCGAGACCTAGACTAACACCTTCAGGATACTTATCAAAACATACGGAGTGGCCCGTAATGCAGAAACGGAGATTACAGTACCAGCACAAAATCATAGTAGAACGGTCACCGGTATATTTGAAAGATCATCTCCGGTGTGGCTTTGACAAGCAAAGAGATCGCGTTAAAACGGGCGGCGGACAATGGCATGCAAGCATACAATACGTACATTGAATTGTTAGGCTGGCAGCTCATAATTAACGGGTTACGACACGTATCGTAACATGGACTGTCGCAGTGCTAAGATCTTGAATTTGGACGCGGCATCCCGTTAAGAAATTTTGAGCACCATGTATCGCGCGAAGAGCCTCCCAAGCTCATGTTCATCTTATGCATAGTAAGAAGAACAGAAAGACCTCAGACTCCACGCGTATGATGCGATTGATTGATGCGCCGCCTAGGAGAAATGGCAGACGCGAGACCCACGTAGCCTTTCATGCCACCACCACCACCACCACCATCACTATTCCCCGACGGAATAACAGTCAAAACCCAAACACCATTCGGCCAAGGTTTAGTTTAGCCCGCGCAGGATGCTGTCATGCGGTGGGCCTAGAACATTTCGTGTTCTGACAGAGAGAAGAAATTGAACACCGGAACGTTGTTGGGCTGTCCACATGCTGGTGGTGATGTCTATAAGTATGAGATGGACGGACACACGCCACCCCCGCGTGCATCTGCTCCCGATGTTTGTATTGAAGGTTATCAACGTCACATCGATCCCGAGCGACGTCGAGAGGAAAGTCCTTCCCGCGAAGGTCCCAGTTCATCTGGTGGCTCCTCGGGTGCGGTTCCTTCTATAACGAATGACACGACGAACGGTTCCTTCTATTTCAAGCCGATTGAATCAAGGAGTGTTTGAGCATCCCCCAGCTGTTGGGACAGATGAGTTTGGATACAGACCGGTATGCTGGATACCGAGGTGCGGGACAGGGATATCTCGCAGAACAATTGAGAGAAAAAACCATTCTTCTTCTTCTGTACATCTTGGTCTTCATGGCACAGTAGAAAGAGTGACCTCGGAAACTTGTAGCCACCTATACACGTCACAAAACACTCCCGGAGCAAAGCAGTAAAAAGAACATAATCACCCGGATTTGACAAGGCGCGCGCTGGAAGGAATGCTCGGTCAAGGGCTGTAACGAAAGGTATGCGAGCAGCGTGCAAGATCGCAGTGGGCAGATGCTAGGTAACGGAAACAACGGTTTGATCAAAAAACGCAGACTGTGGTGCTCAAAGTCAGAAGGGCATTCGAGGCTTGTGCGAATTTTTGATAATGATTGTTTCACCTAAATTTTCATGCCAGAGAAATCTCAAACAAGAATTCAAAAACTAGCCACCTGTATGCATCTCTAGCCATCCTTCCCACTCCCGCATCGTCTTGGACAACGAAGTATCTTCGCCTTCCACGGCTGTATAGTCCCGCTTCACCTGGTACAAGCCCTCGCCGAACGCACGCCGAACGAACGGCACAAACATCGCAAAAAACACTGCCCCCAGTGCCTCCCCGATCCGCGCTTCCGCATCCGACTGCCCAACGACATTCTTGACGTACCGCAAGAGAGCCTCACCCGCCTCCGCCAAACAAGAATCAAGCTCGGCTTGCAAGGTGGAAGCGATCGCGACCGACGCGACCTTACGAAAGTCGTTGAACAGAGATAACAACGCGTTCATATACCGCGCCACCGGCGGATAGGATGCCAATACATGCGGAGGGACATGTAATGACTTACTCGGCGCGCTACCTTTCGGTGGCGAAGTAGCTGCGCTCGCCGTGACAGCCCACTCTGACGGTGGAGTCGAGTTTCTCAATTGCGACGATGTGGGCCGGCCTGTCTTCTGCTTAAGCAGTACAACGAAAGTGGCGGTGACATCTCTCATCTCATCCTGCACGATCTGAGCACGGCATGCGAACAAACGTCTCCGAGTACTCCTCTAAAGTCTAGGCCGACGCGGGCAAAAGCCGTGGCACAATGTGCGAGGCGATCGTGGATTGTTGAGAGGGAGGCGAGGGGGATATGAGGGAGTGTGTTTCGCAGGAGTGGAAGCAGATGTCGCTGGAGAGCATGCGAGGCATATGTCGCGAGTAGCGCTTGTAGTGAC